>VZRZ01005127.1:320147-350468 GCA_013398175.1 Climacteris rufus | reverse complement strand
TTTTTTTTTTTTTTTAGGGAACCAACAGTAAAGTAGCAAAGGTAGTGGTAGTAAGTATCATTAAAATGTCATTAGCTAGGAATGTTGCCATTGATGATGTGCAGGTGACCCTGATACCATCTTCATATACCATTGCCAGGGTCCGTCCTCACACCAGTTCTAACTAGCTTTTTTTTACAGTTTTCTCTAGAGGCATCTGTTAAAAGGATCAATAGATCTGAAATCTAAAAAATTCCAGTGAATTTTCTGTAATTTGAGTGGAAAATATGTCCCTAAAAAAGGGCCGAAAATGTCCTTTCAAAATAAAGCTTGCTTATGGCATTTCACGTATATATGTAATGAGCCTTATATTAACCATTAACATGTTATTTTAAAATATTAAGGTAATGACTATTTCATTTTAAAAAATCTGAATTTTAAAATTTCAGGGCAGGAATATCAAATACTAATATCTGAAAACTCAAGGACAAATGTCTCATTAGTTACTTTTCTGCTTTAAAGTTGAAACAAGGCAAAAAGAAGTTAATAATTTGTTCCTTAAAATAAAGTATTTTAAAATAGAAAAATAAAGGGCATGAATTTAAAAAAAATGAACAACAAAAGACAACAATCAAAAAATCTCCAAACAAAACAAGAAACCGAACTAAACCTTAAAAATCTTAATACAAATATTTAGCATGCAAAAGGTAGTCAATTCATAAATGTAAGTGACAGTAAATATTTAATGTTTCCCACAATGTTCACAGATACATTCTTGCACAGCATGCAATTATGCTTAAGGTAACTCTGCATGAATTCAGTAAAAAACTGGTACCTTTCAGTGACAGAAAAGTAGTGCTTCTAGTCTAGCTCTGAATCTCTACTGTAAGCCATTAATATTTCTCTCCTTGCTGCCAGTCCGCAATATACATGGTCCCTGTACTTGAAGTATAACTGACAACATAAAATATCCTTTCTTCTGTGACCTCTCTACACTTCCACTAAGTATAAGGTTGGAATTTTTTTCTTTTCCTCAGAAGTTATTTTCCCATTGATCTTTCTGCTGGTTTGGGACTTCAGCAAGAGACTCTTGGCTTCTGTTTTAAAGTATTACATTTAAAGTACATAAATTTGGGTGATTTTTAAATGTTATGGAACTTCAGAGCTGGTAATTTACAATGCTTAATACATTTATGACGTAATTTGCAAATATATAGTTATTTTGACACTTTAGTTTTACTATATCTGCGTTATCCTCAAAATCATGTTATCAGACTTTATTTTTATATGGTTTTCTTTATATATATATACACAATTTGTTTATGGTTACAATGGCCAAAGAAAGCCCTTGCTTCACAGTTTTCTGGAGTGCTCTTGTGCTATACAGCAATTGTAGGATATTTTCAAGCATGAAATCTTTAATTCTCACTTCTGGGGTCATCACTGCTAGAGTATGTAACTATGCATACCCTAGCAGGAGAAATTAGCACTAAGTGTAAACCAAGTCTGCTCCAAAATTACTAGTAGTTTGATTGCATCAGGATGATTTTTTCCATTCGTCATTTATGAGTGGCCTGACATATTTCTACAAATGTAACGTCACTACAGGACTAAGCCATTGCTTTCAAATCTGAGCTTTCATCACCATGTTGGAGTGCCCCTGAGTGCTCTTCTCAACAGCATTGGTTGGAACCAGAGATTTCTTTATCCTATTCAAATGTACAGTGCAAGTAAGTCTTCAGAGGACAGGGCTGTATTCTTGTTCTTCATTTGTAGACAAAGAAGCAGAGGAAGAGAGAAATAAAAGTTTCAAATGTCTTATGAGTCACTCTTTTTCAGACTTTAATTTCTACTACCTGCAAAAATTCTGTTTGTCCAATAGTGTTTGATGACAGTGAAATCAGCAAGAGAACTGTGAACAAGTGCAACTTTGACTCGGGCAAAGCTTAGAACTACTTCAAATTCCAACATTTCTTAAACAGCTATTCTCCTATATCATAACTTGACAAGATTAAAAGGTTTGAAGCCAACTAAGGTAAGACTGTTCTAGTAGAAGTATCTTGTCAGTAATTTAGAGTACATTGTGTAATCTGCTAAGCTTCACAAAACTGTGTAAGTAGACTAGGAGTTCAACTCTGGATTTTGTAAATAAGGTTTATTTTCCACCATTTAATTTTTCTGTGACAACAGACATCCTAAGACATCATAATGAGACATTGTAATAAGACACATCATAATACATCTTGAAAAGTCTTGAAGTACATTCTTGATATAATGCCAAATATAGCCCAAACCACAAAAGATCCCCACTGCTTGAACTTCTTCACTTTCTTTCTTTAGGTATTGTTCTACTTAAAGAGAAGTTGAGAAAGTACCTCACCTTGTAGCCCAATAAAACAAATAACCTGTGGGATATGAATAGATATTGGCCTGATGTTTCTCTTTCTTAGTGCTAAGTATTTTCAATCCCTTCTGACACTTGTCTATTCTCCAGTGTAACATAAAATAAAGAACAAGAAGTGTACTTGAGCTATCTGAGAAAGGAACCTTATCATTTGGCAAAGGAAAGAAAAGCAAGAAAAAAAGCAGAGAGAATCTGCCCTCTCATTTTCAGGATTAAAAGAATGGTATCAAGAGCAATATAGAGGGTACAACTGAGAGGAGAAAAACTGCTTTTCTACTTTTTAGTTTATTGATTTTATTTGGGAGATCATAAAATCACTTGATGTGGAAGAAGTGTGAAGATTTCACAAGTAATTGGGAGAAAGTAGATTATGCTTGTCACTGGCTGCGAGGTTCAGTCTTGCCTGTGGTCCTTTCACAGGCAAACTTATATGCACATGGATATTGTATTTTCACTGGTATATAAAAGTAGTAGTTCATTATATGAAAACACTCATTTTCTGCCATAGGACGGTACTGCTATGGAAAGCAGACAGCTTGGAAAGAATGCTACCCATGAAGCAGTGGAAAGTAGTAGCAGAACAAAAAATGGGGTTTGCAACCTGAGCAATTAGCAGCAGGTCGTGTATCTATCTTTATCCAGAGAGCATTTAACTAGTCCTCAGTTCCTACAGAATAAATCACCTTACTTTCAGTTTGCTCCTAAATGCCTCCTTTGGAACTGAAGGGATAGAGGGGGGGAATCCTCACAGCTCTTCCCCATTATGTTGTTTACAGTAATACAACTTATTTTTAGCTGCCATCCTCCCCAGGGAAAAGAAGTGAGCACACCTGGGCTTATCTGGGAAACACCAGAGCAAAAAACGTATGAGATGTACACGAGCTTTGTAGCAGGGTACAACTAGTTACAGGCACAGTTAATATGTATACCTAGATTCAAAAAAATGCCTAAAGTTTAGATAGATACTGCTAAATAAAAAACACATTTGCACAGATCAAAACCTATTAACATACCATCAAATAACTTAGCTTATCTGCATTCAAGTTTGGTTCTATACCTCAATTTACCTCACATAGGGAAAAAAAACATGTATACTAGGTCTGAGTCTGGCACTTCTTTCTGTGAATGTGTTTTTGCATTTTTTTCTGGGTACTCAAGTTAATGGTAACACATTTCTCCAGAAATGCATTTCTCCTGCACACGGATTGGGGCAATCCCCAAGCACAAATACAGGCTGGGCAGAGAGCACCCTGACAAGAAGGACTTAGTGGGGTGTTGGTTGATGAGAAGCTCAACATGAGCCAGCAATGTGTGCTTGCAGCCCAGAAAGCCAAACATGTCTGGGGTTGCATCAAAAGGATCGTGGCCAGCAGGTCACCTGAGGTTCTAGTTGGCCAAAGTCCAACTAGAACTTAATCTGGCTACTGTCATAAAAGATAACAAAAAATGTTTTTAAAAATACATAAGTGACAAAAGGAAGGTTAAGGACTGTTGTGGTGGCTTAGACTCTGCAGTGGCCTGGCCGCTCTCCCCTCTACTTTCTCCCTGTTATGGTTTGGCTTGAGACAGTTCCCACACAGACCATCCTCCATTGACTCCCAGTCCTCCTTCCCCGTTTACCCTTTTCCCAGTTGGCTCATGCCCTGCCACTCCACCATAGTTCCGCCCCATTGCCCCTGGTAATTGGACCCTGCTGCCCTCTCCACCCCTTACTCCCCTTGCTTAAAACTACATGTTCCCTCTGATTCTGTGTTCTTCCATTCTGACCATTTGGGAAAATAAACCTTGGACATATCATACAGAAGGATCCCTCCCACCTCTTTGTTCTCACCACTGCTTTATCTACCCCACACCATGTGGAGCCGTGCCTGGATATTGGCACTCGTGTTCCAGCCTGCTAGCAATTCACCTCCGAGGTGGAACTCAGAAAAGCGGTCTTTTGGGATGCTATTCTGACGTCACACGGCAGAGTTTCTGCACCCTTTCCACACCACCCAGCCACAGCAAAGGACAATCCCTATCCTTTACCAAATGTGATGAAAACATTGTGATAAAGGAAAAGGCTGATGCCTTCTTTCGCTTAGTCTCTAATAGCAAGATCAGTTGTCCTCAGGGTACCCAATCCTCTGAGCTGGAAAACAAGGATGGGGAGCAGAATGAAGCACCCATAATCCAGAAGAAAATGCTCAGCAACCTGCTCTGCCACTTTGATATCCACAAGTCTATGGGGGTAGACGAGGAGCACCTCAAGGGTGCTGAGGAAGCTGGCAGAAGAGCTCACCAAGTCACTTTCAATAATTTACCAGCAGTCCTGGCTAACCAGGGACATCCCAGTTAACTGGAGGTTAGCAAATGTGGTGGACATGGTGGAGCTAAATTTACTGTTGGACTTGATGATCTTAAATGTATTCTCTGACACAAATTTTTGTATGATTCTACACATGCCACATGATGAAACACAATACAAATTTCTCCATGGCCTTTTTGGGCACCCCAGAAATTCCCTGGATTACTCTTCCAGCTGTTCTTGTAGAAAGGTGTCACATCTGCTAAATTCCAGAAAACTGGGACCATGCTTTATAATACTGCCCAGAACACTCTCCTGAGGCTCTCTTTGCAATTGAAAAATACTGATAAGTACTTTTAATTGTGGTTTTTATTATAAGCACGCAAAAAAAAAAAAAATCAAGAAAAAGTCTCTCCAGGAATGTGTATTTTTCATGATCCATGCCTTTAATAATATTTGCAATGTTTTCTTCCCAATTACTTAATTTAGTTACATGTAATTTCCATGCTGTATTGTGTCAAATGGAGACAAAATGTATTTCAAAATAAGGTTGATAAAAATGTCTGAAAATCTGTGTTAGGTATTAAAGTGTATAAAGGCATAATTCTAAAATTCCTATTTTGCATTCCATAATGCAAAATAACACTTTGGCCTGGATATTTTATTAATGGCATACTCCGCTGCTCTATCCCACTTTTTTGTCCACAGATCTCAAAGGACTTGAATAACACTTTCTTTATTTGCAGATGTAAGAACTGAACCAGGGAAACTGACAAATCTCTTTCAGGTTAACCTGAAAATTCACTACTTCTACTTCTGAATTTGCCCACATTGGCCTACAATGATATCTGGTAGTAGGGTGATTCTGTTTGTCTCACAAAATGCCACCTTCAAGGTCCTGAGCATAAGTCGCTTACGGGTAAAGGAATTATGAACATGAATTCCACCAAGACAACTCTCATGCATAAATTTAAGCCCAGAATGAAAGTGTGTGTAGAGCTGCATATTGATGATTCAAAAGACCAGCAACATACCAATGTACTTCTGAGATGCCATGGAAGTTCTTGGAACAGACTTTAATGGTGTACTGATTCTCTGTCTGGGATGAAATTCAGTCTCTACAGTTCCCAGCTCTAGATAAAAGGCTTTGCCACTAGTAGCTGTCACCATTAAATAAATATCAGTTTATTACCGAGTCCCTTCATTGTTAGTTCAAATTTTACTGTTCTATTATTTTCCAACAAAAAAATAAAACCCCCTTTATTCTGGATATTAGTAGACATTTAAAATTAGCTTTATTGTTATCAAATGAAAAAACACCAGAACACAGAAGTGTTCTATTTGTATCTATACCTGCCCTAAAGTTTCATTTATTGGAATTCATTAATGAGATTAATAATTTTATGTGCCTCCAATTCTTTCTTCTGCATCACTTTGATGTCATAAATAATTTTGCATTCATAAGTTCTAATACCAGTGTCTCCATTTTGACAAAAATTTAAGAGAGGAAGTTCTGGAATTGGATCCTCTAAAAGGGTTCCAACAATCCCTTTTCACCAATAGGAAATGAATACTAATAGATTTAAGGTGAAAAAAAGAGGTTTTTTTTAACAAACAGAATGTCCAAAACACAAGGCAAGGGGAAAGGAATAAATAACTGCTAGGTATTAAATTGTCAGAACTCACTCCTCCACATACACAGACAAGAACAAAGACCCAAGAATAAGACCCAAGAACAAAAACCCAAGACAATGGGGTCAATGTTGAAGGAATACTCCTTACATGGTGCAAGATGATGCCAGTTTTTCACCCTGAAGGAACTAGAGCTTTCACAGAGGAGTCCCAGCAGCGAGGCAAAAACCAGTGGCACCAGATCTACACCAGTGGTGTAGATCTCTTCTCCATGGCAGTCACAGCAGACAAAACAGCTGGGCTAGAGCCCTTTGGTGTGCTTTTTCTCCATGGCTTGATTCCCCAAGGCTTAGGGCTGGAACAGAGTGGCCCTGCTCCTGCTGGTCCTGCTCCCATTGGTCTTGGGGCAGCAGATGGTTCAGTCCCCCTCAAGGCAGCCGAAAGACTGATACCATAGCTTCTCCAAGTAAGGGAAGGAAAAAGTGTTTTGCCTGGGCCAAAAACCAAGTCATCCATGTAAAAAAATCCACGTTGCCCACAGCTCCGGAGAGCCTGAGCAGCCTTGCTTCAAAACGCCCATGCAGAGAGACAAAGGAGTCTGTCCCCACCCTCAGCCCCACACACCTCCGGGTTCTGGACTTAAACATACAGCTACCATTTTTGAGCATAAGCAGAGGATCATGGAATACATTACCATCATAAATCACTCCAAGACAACCAGGCACTATGTAAAGAGTTGCTTTAAAGATATGTTAAATGGTTGTTGTCAAACCCAGTGCTATGGTATCTTCAGGATTCAGTTCCATTCATTTAATACTTCTTAGATGGAAAAATATTCCTTACGAAAAATTTTTACCCTTTCTAAATTATTAGTAGTGGTCATAAAAACAAGTGATTTTTCCCAAGTCCAGACAAGCATGAGAAAAACTGTCCTCCTAAAACTGAATAACCAGTTCTCACAGAACTTAATAGGACTTTTTATCATACACTTTCAGGGTCAGTATTTGGTCCTTGTAGAGGATAAGCACATGATGTAGGTTCTGCCAGGGCAGTGCACATCTAACCTGCAATATCCCAGCTATTTCAGTTGTGCCCCTGTCTCAGTGAAAGCTTTTCAATTGTGGCAAATTATATGGTGTTTTCAGAAAGGGGTTAAAACATCCACAAGGAGTAAGTTTGTGATGAGAACTAGATCAAAAATAGCTCACTTTTTCTTATTTTTCTTTTTTATCTGTGTTGAAATTAACTACATTCTCTGCAGCATTACCGCTACAAACAAAAGCAGATTTTGCATGAGAGAAAAGAGAGAGTTGTGGGTTTTTTTCTCTAATGGTCCTGTCTAGGATGGGTGATGAGAGAAATCTGTTCCAAATCTCATGTTTTAGTGCAATAATAATAAACGAGATGGGGAATCTAGTGACAATTGACATTAAGAAACCTGAGAAACTAAACATTTTAAACCCAGTTTTCAAAGGCAATTGTTCTTCACACATTTCTCTAGTCCTTGAATCTCAAGGCAGCGACTTGGGAAATGAAGTCCCGCACTTCTGAAGAGAAGATCAGATTTGAGACCACCCAAGGAACCTGAATGTGTACAAGTCCATGAGACCTGATTAGATCCATCTCAGGGGCCTGTCTATTTCAGGGCTCACAAAAAATTAAATCATGCTATTAAGAGTGTTGTCCAAATATCTCTTAAACACTGAGACATATCCCTGTCCATGACAAGTGAGTTGGACTAGATGATCTTTAAAGGTCCCTTCCAAAACAAACCATTCTGTGAGTCTATGATTCAATAACTTTATCAATTTATAAGTTAACAGAGTTAAATAAATCAGTAAAAAACTCTTCAGTGGCGAGTTGCTCTGGGGTTTTGTTCAAAATAATCTCTTGGAAGACAATCTGTCTTTCAAAATTGGCAGTTGAATACAATTTTAGTTCAGGAAAACGAGTAAGAGTTTTTCACAATAAAAATATCAAATAAAGTATTGCTAGTTGAAAGTAAGAGAAGGCTCACTGCAGTTCACCATCATCTGAGACCACCATACAAGAATTATCAATGTATCAAGCACATACCACAACAGAATAGCTAAGCTTCTATAATTTCAGAGTATCCAAAGCATAAGGGATGTAAAAATTGGCTGAACATCTGTATCACAGTCTTATGTGGGGAAAAGTATAGATTGTGTCCTCTTTTGATGTTTAATTTCTAAGACAATGCAGACTTCAAATATTTATTATTTTAATGCTCTAAGTCCATGTAAAAAAAAGAACTGGGTTGTACTCCAGGTCAGCTACAACACACTGACACAAATGACACCAGCACTATTCTCTACTAAATAAAAGCCTCAAAAATGGGAGTATGCATATCCTGTTTTAATTTTATTATGAGTTTGAGGCACACCTGTTATCAAATGGAAAAAAGTTTCAACTCCTATTGTTTGTTTTAAATCTATACTGTCTATAAATGAAAATACTTCAACCTCCAGGACTTCCTGGCCAGTAACTGTGACCTCAAAAGCTAAATCAGAATGCTCAGCAAAACTTTCAACTTCATCTAGGTAGTTTCAGTACCTGATTTATCACAGATGAACTGATTACTGAGGATTTTCTAGCAGTTACATTCTTTATGAAACCAGATAAGGAAGTCCATTTTAAAAACAAGTCAGAACTTGTTTAATTAGATTACCATCGACACAGGAAGCAGTTCGGACAAAAACTACAATTTTTTTTCATCCATTATAGAGGCCATAACAGACATTACCAAGATTTCCAAATATATTGTTATTTTCTTGCAGGAGAATTGTTATAGAAGTATTAATCTTTACACTGGTAAATCAATTGTGTGTTGTAAAGATAGGTCCATACAGTGAATGCCATATATATGTATTTACATCCAATGCCATTCTAAATACTTTTACAACCTCTGTGAATATAGTCCATAATGACCTTTTTTTTAATGGAGGACATCAACCTTGTATTTATTGCATTTAGAGTGCTTCTGAGAACACTTCTGGAGTGTGTGTTCATGACTGCAGGCTATGTCTTCTGTTATGTCTTTAAATGGAAGTGATACATCAATTTGCAGGTGATTCAAAACTCTGCAGTGGAAGGGTACAGTACTGTATACAGACATTCTTAGTTAATGTTAGTCTACAATCATTTGATGTATTGCAGAGCAAAGCACATCTGAACAGAGCCCTACAGTTCCTATGTCACAGACACTTTTTCTGCTTCAGATGACTGATAAACTCTTCACTATTGCAATAGCTGAAGCTAGTTTGTCAACATAGCCTCCTATTTAATTCTCCATACAGTAAATACATGCAAGTATTTTATGGGAGAGTTTCTTTCAGTTTAACATAACTCAACTTTAATTAGCTTTCTTGCAGGAAAAAGAGTACACTGTTAATTCCATCAGCTATCTAAGGCAAACAGCCCCGTTAAGTTTCTATCCAGCGTCTATATCTGGCATTAATTAAGCATACAACCTCAGAAAAGGTGATAAAAAGGGAGTCTCATTAATGTCTGTAAATAACTGAGGGGAAGGGTGTCAAGAGAATGGAGCCAGGCTTTCCTGGTGCCAAGCAACAGGACAAATGGCAACAGGTAGAAACTGATGACATGTCTTCATTTTGAGACAGAACATGAGTTGTATTTCCCCTGTCCTACCCTTGTCTCATGGACAGACAAAAGACAGCTGGGAAAGCTGCTGCCTTAAGCACTGTCCCTTGGGATGCTGCATCAGCAGTATATGTCCTGTACTCCAGAATGTCCCAGGAATACAGGAGTTATTTTACAATATCATTTTGGGGTACAAACTTTTCCACTTTGCTCTGTTAAGTGTTTTTTTAAAGGAAGAACTCATCACTGTGCTACCTGATTTGTCTGCAGTGGAGTCCAGATTTTCCATAGTGGTGAAAAGAACTGTATCTGTTCGTGTATCTGTTCATGGAACTGTGTTCCATGAAAGTGCTTTGTTTGTAATTTAAGCTGTAAATTGCTTACATTACAGGGAATAAAATTAGAAAAGTGCCACTGGCAGCTGAAGCATAAAATTCCATAAATTTGCCATGAGTTTTAATTTCTGTGAGAACCTGGATCAAGCAGAAAACCTTTGTATTGTCTAAACAAGCATGCCTTACCCTTCTGAATCAGCATCAAACAACTTTTGATTATCTTTTAAAACGTCACATTTGTCTTGTGCCCGTTGAAACTGAATTTGTCTTGATGTATACAAAGCTGAAGAGAATGTGCATTTTGGTGGTTTGCAAGTGGGTTTTTCAGGTAGAAAAGTCCCCAGTAGTAACCTTCCTAGGTACAACTGCTTAAACTTTGATTAAAAAGAAAAATAAAATCTAATGTAAAATACTGAAGGTCCTTTACATGAAAACAAATGAAAAATCATTGCTCTTGTTTTACTCATCAATGCATTGCTACAGAATAATTATTATAATATGCATTCACTTGCTAAAAGCAAGATCCTTACCTAAGAATCTGAATGAGTTTTGTGGAGATTGATTTATAATTGTGCTTCCTACCTAAGCTGGGTTTCACAAGTGCACTACAAGCAAATCACAGGGCATGGAAGAATAAACCCTTCTGAATACATACTTGTGCTCTGTGTAGTGGTGAACAGGCAGCAGTGGCAGTCCCCAAGAATAAGTGTGAAGGCTGAACAAGAGCATGCCCAGCACTGACAACTTTCTTATTTAGACTTTTCTATGAAAAAGTGGGAATCACTGTCTGTGATTCACAGCTTTACAGTAAGTCTTTTTGGAAGTCTGCAAAGATATGAAAATGGAATCTTTTGCATTTTAATGGTCTGGAACTGCTTTAATAAAATATCATTTAGACTTTCAGAGAAGTCTAGGATTTTGCAAGATTTACAAACTTTACAAAGCTGTTCTTTCTGGGCTGTGTCCTGTAGGATCACCGTGCAGACTTCAAATTATGACCTTAGCCTGCAATTGATGTAGATGTATTTGATAAGTATTTGGGCATCAGCCAGCATTGTTCATTTGATACAAAGGTCTTGTTAATTCAAAAAGAAAGGATTTTGGCACTCTATAGTAAGGAAGTGATGTTTTCAGAGATAGCATGTATTATTTCTACAGAGCTCGAAGTACTCACGGCACTTTCACAAACAGGAAAAGTTGCTCCCTATTCTAAATTAGGAAAAAAAGCCCCAATCCCCCCCAAATTAATATTAATGCATTATTATGGAGACTTAAGAATAAGGAGGAGAAAAAATGGAATCAGCTACTGTGCAATCACCATCTATTAATATCATTTTCTCAGCAATGTAGAGTGCTTTTCATTTTTTTATTAGTTATTAGTTTGCTCCACCTCATGCTGCTGCTGTACAGGATATATGACTCCTGTCTTTTCTGCTATCAGAGAGTAAAAACCCACTTCTTTAAATTTTTCCCTGAGAAAACACAAAGCTGCTCCTCACTGTCACATGTTTGCACCATGGAAAAAGGCAAAGAGCTGGCAGAGCAGCTGCCTTACACACTATGCCTTGGGACACTCAGGTATCTGTATCTCTACACTCCAGAACACCCAAGATGCACAAACAATGCTCAAGTTGCATAACATACGAGCAGGAGGAGGGAAGGAGTCAGCTTACTAAGAGCACAGAAATGGTTCGTGCTATAATGACAGAAGACAGAAAAAAAAACGTAAACTGCAATTTTGAAAATTAAATAGAGTAGAAATTAAGAAGAAACAAAGCTCAGCGTTACACAAGGTAAAAGATTTTTTGTCTTACCTCAAATTTGACTGTCATTGTTACAATCCTGTTTTAAACACAGAGGAACAAATAGAACACTCTGCGCATAAAGCTGGAGATGTTTAAGGTTTGAAAATAATTCCAAGACACGAGATTAAGACCAAAAGAGATCAAATGTTGGTGCAAAAAAAGATTTGATGTATTTTATTTAACAGTAAGTGAGAGAGAGAGAGAAACAGAGAAAGAAAGAAAGAGAGAAAAGAGGTGTGCGAGGGAGGGGGAGGGCACAAAGAGAGTGACAGGTTAGTTGGAAGCAGATCACCCCTCCATGGATCCCACCGATGTCTCGTGGATCCCCTGCATCTGGTCTTCTTGATGGTGAAGGGTTCCCGTTGCCACCGCTGCCGCCAAAGAGCATAAAATCTTTTGGATTAATATACCTTCTGGGCCGGGGGGGAACGCCCAAGTACCACCCCTGAGGGGGCCAGCTTGAAACTGTCCTTCCAAGGCCATGGATCTGCTGCGTGCAGGGCTCTGGTGCAGGGTCTGGGGGCCCCTTTGGGGGTGCCTTTGACAGCCGTGACAGCCCCTCAGCTGCCCCTCCATGTGCACGTCCTGCAGTTGGGGCTTTTTCCCGGAGTAGGGGAGCCTCTTGCAGCTGGGCTGCTCTGCACAGCACAGGGTGGGTGTCCCTCTGACCAGAGGCTTTCACCACATACACCCAAAACCTGGTAGCAGATAAGCCTGGGGCTAAGGCCTCCACCCCGAAGCTGCTGGGCATGATCCTCCTGGGAAGCACTCTTCTCCCCCAGCCCAGACCCCAGAACGGTGTCAGTGTTATCTTATCTCAAATCCAGGTGCAGTCCAGAGCCTCAGCCCAGAGGGGCCCATGCAGGCTGGTAGTGGTCTTCTGGTGAAGTTCTGTTATACAGTTTTTGCTATAATCCTTCATAAAAAATGTTTAACCCATATAGCATGTCAGTCTCTCACAGTCATGTCCTCTGCCACCAAGAGGTACAATAAGTGTTGGTTAGGTCTGTAAGTCCTTGATACCAAAACAGAGTTTAAGACTACTCAAGAGATATATTTATTTTAGCATATTTTTCCTGTGTACTTTCTTGCATAACGTTCAGAGATTGACAGTGTATTTCTACTAGACTTTTAAACTATGAATTTGGGCTGCTGTTTGCAAAATAATCAGAGAGATCATAGTGACCAAGACATAGATTAATTGGTTGTTGCTAAAGAGCAGCAATAACAGAAACATATAGACTTTCCTCAATGACTGAGATATTAATAGACATCTATAAGTAGTATTTCTTTCAAAGAAAACAGTAAATAATGGGAATGTCATAAAGGATGAGGTAGGTAGCTTTCATGAATTAACACTACCTTTGAAAAAGAAAGCTGAAAAAAAAGTGAAGTTGACCACCTTTAATGAAAATGGAGGTATTAGTGGTCAGGGGTTGGAATGAAAGATGGAGAAAAACAAAACAGTTTGTGTTGGAAAAGACCTTAAAGATCATCTAGTTCCCACCTGTCTATCATGGACAGGAATGCCACCCACTGGACCATAAACTCATAGAATGGCTTGGGTTTGAAAGGACCTGAAAGATCATGTAATTCCTTCCATGGATAGAGACACCTTACACCTATCCAGCTTGCTCAGAGCCCCATACAACCTGGCCTCGAACACTCCACAATTTCTCTGAGCAACCAGTTCCAGAGCCTCACCTCCCTCATAATAGAGAATTTCTTCCTAATACTTGATCTAATACTAACCTCTTTCAGTTTGAAACTATTCCCCTTTGTTCTGTCACTACATGCTCTTGTAAATGGTCCCTCTTCTGCTTTCCTGTAGGCTCCCTTCATATACTGGAAGGCTGCAATTAGGTCACCCTGAATCCTTCTCTTCTCCAGGCTGAACAATCCCAATTCTCTCAACCTTTCCTTGTAGGAGAGGTGCTCCATCCCTTTAGTCATGTTGGTGACCCTCCTGTGGACTCTCTCCAGCAGGTCAATGTCCTTCCTGTGCTGGGGACCCAGGGCTGGATGAAGCACTGCAAGTGGGGTATCACCAGAGCAGCGCAGAGGGGCAGAAAGTCTGCAGATGATTCAAATTACTTTTTAGCTTGTGCCAATATGACTGTGATAATTTCAAGTAAACCGAGTGGAGTAAAGGAAGAGTTTATTGAACTACCAACTCCAATTTAACTGTAGGTGTCAGGGGAGCAGGAGTTGGAAAAAAAACCCTACATGACATCAGAGATGGACCAATAATAAAATTGTTTACATATATATAAAAGCCTAGGTTGAAAATAATACTAGAGATATCATAGCAATACTACGTAAGCCAACAATACAGCTTTGCCTTGAATGCCAATGATTTCTGATCATCCTACCCATAATTTATATAAAAACTGAAATATTCAAAAAAGAATTACAAAAAGGATAAGCACAAAATGGTCCATAGAAAGTGCATTGAAAATATGAGTAGCAGACACTGTGACAAAGGCATAGAAAACCATTATTTTATTCATATGCTCTCAAAGAATATCAAGATTTCTGCTAAAATGAAATAGGTTTTGTTGCTGAAGTTTCTGTAACATGAGATATATTTCTTAAACCAAAGAGTAAGAAAGGCTACTCATTATGCAGGTTATGACATTATTTTCTGGCAAGGATTTTTTAAAACTTTTTTGAGAGCAAGTGACATAGGCCACCATCATAGATGAGTTCCAGAGCACTGGAAAGAAGAATGACAGTACACATACACAAAAAATCTTAATTCTATTTTCGTCTTTGCTGAGATTTATTAAAGTATAATTTAATGTGTCCACTTGATGTATTTTTATTAACACATTCATAGATTTCTAGATGATGTTACTTTGATAAACTTCCTTCAAATTACTGTTTATTTTCAGATTCTCTTTATATTTTCCTCCTTTTGATGTTTGTATTTTCTTGGGTCCTTCTCTGAATTCCTTTCAAAATAATCAAAACTTCCAATACAGTGTGATAAATGGAGTCACTATCTAATCAAATCACTGTATACTTGTATTTCTTTTTGTATTCTAAGCTGTTCATACTGACCATTGATGAATTAATATATTATTTCAATAAGAGATGCCCAGAGAGAGAGGGAGAACAGGATAAAAAGAGAAAGAGAGAAAAGAGGGAAGGGAAGCAAAGGGAAAGGAAGGCAAAGCAAGGCTAGGCAAAGCAAGGGGGAAGAGTTATTCTAGAAGGAATCTAAATTTTTATTATAATCTGTTAGACTTTTAGGAACTCTTGAATTAGCTAGTCTTCTGTAATAAATCATATCAAACTGCAACTTCAATGATTTTAGCACAAAAATGGTTGATATTACTGTCTTTCCCCCTCTGTTACAGCTGACCCCAAATGAACACAGGGATACCCCAAGTATATGCTGTTACACTCAGCTTATAAAGCTGGAGGAAGAATGAGGAATTGGGGTGGGGACAGTGACAAGACATTTAGTCTTCTCCGGAACCATTCCGTGTGCTGGAGCCCTGTTTTCCTGGGCATGGCTGAATGCCTGCCTATCCATGGGCAGTGGTGAATGAACTGTTTTGTTTTGCTTGCATGCATGGCTTTTGTTTTACCTATTAAACTGTCTTCATCTCAACACACTTCCTCCCACTTTTACTGTTCCTATTCTCTCCCCATTCTGATCAGGAGAGGGAATGAGTGAGTACTTAGTGGTGCTTAGTTTCCAGCTGGGCTTTAAGCCATGACACCCCAGTTTTCCATTTCTTTGCACTGAATTTTAGAATGCTAACTGCCAAACAGTAGAAGACTTCTAAATTCTATTTCTAATTTTTTCTATTACTGCATTTTTGTATTATTTTACTTTATAAATTATTTTTTTAATTTATAAAATATATTACAATGTATTTCTTGTCCCTTTCTGAAAGTTTTTATTATCCTAAGTAATGTCAGATTACTCCAAAAATGGTGGCATACACGTAATTTTTGGCATGGAGAGGACATAGTGAAGATAAGCTGAATAACAGTAAAGTTCAGTAGTTAAGGGAATTGGGTTATTTCATAGTTCTCATTCATGCTTTTCTGAGCAATTAGTAGAGCCAGCATAGGATTGCAGAGATCAGAACATATAGAGTTATACTCTGAAAGGAATATTACTTGCAATTATTTTTCCAGTTCTTTAAGTCTATAAAAAACAAATTAAATGTATTACTTCGCAACTGATAAATATACATGAACAGTATGCTTTATTTTTCAGAAATTAGTTTCAGACAAGACATCTAGTCTTTGTGTCTCCAATAATGCTTGAAATTTAGCACAGACTCCAGTCTAACATGTTGTTTCCACCAGCAGTTAGTGGGCATGTTATTCTCCAAAATACCTTTTTCTTTAATTACTGCAAAAGAATTAGAAATTTTTTCCTGCTCTTAGTCAGACTACTCAGTATACCCCTTGCCCAAACTGCAATCCTTGAAAAACCATTGTTAAATCAATATTGATCATCACAGCAACCTGTCACTGACTTAGTGGATTTTCCCACATACTTTAAGAAATCTTGCACAAACCTTTAAGGAACTATCTTAATTATTACCAGAAGAAGCTTTCATGATTGCTTATCAAGCAAGCTATGTTACATTGGTCTGAACGTCCCTCTCTGAAAAAAAAATTTAATTGCTTTCTGCTGTTTCTTTGAAGCAAGCAGGCATCAGGAAGATTGCAAACTGTTAGTGTTTTTCACAGAAAAACATCCACAGTAATTAAATACAAATGTAAAAGAAGAAAAAAGAAAGCAGAGAGAGAATGTTTGTATGACTAATTCTTTCCTGAAATAGCATACTTCACACATCATTATAGCTTTCTGTCTTTCACTAAGAAATATAAATACCAAATATTTTTAATTCTTCACCTTTCTAGTCACCATGAGGATATAAACAGAGTGTCATTTATTCTTACAGCAGTTATTTTTGGGGTTTGTCTCTTGCAGCTGCACTCCTTTCTTTACTTGCTTCTTTCTGTAACAGCTATAATTCCTCTTAATGAAAATGAGGAAATACAGTAAGTAATTTCAGAGGGTGAAAACTTATCAAGGATCTTATTGAGCAAGCAAGTGCTACAAAAGGTAATGTGTTAATAAAATTTTCAAATTTTCATTATTATGCAATTTATTAACTGTAATAAAGCTACACATGACAAGTAACATTAAGCATTTTCATATTCCTTCCTGGTATATTGCAAAGTATACCTTATGCCTTTTAATAATGAAAACAGTAATTACACAGGTGAAGATACAAGACATTGGATTATTTTTTTATGACTTAATAAATCCATAGGTAAAAGCAACATCCAATGAGGTCAATGCATTGATTTCTAGAAAGTCTTACAAAAATAATTTGTTACAAAAATATCAGAACAAGGGATTAGATGCTTGTGAGGGTTTTCTTACTCTTGGGATTTGGCTGTTGGTTTCTTCACTTTTTTTTCCAAAAAGATACTCATTGCCAAATTTGAGCTTAGAAAATAATTTATCAACATTTACCAGAATATTTTTAATCTCAGAATTTTCTAATTTCTATTATTTTCCAACTATTTCTGTCTTAGAAAGAATCTAATTATTAATAAAATAACTTTTTCAGGTTTTCTGCTGTCAGAGGTTTTCTAAAATCCCTGATTTATTGTATTATTTTTTTAATTTCACAAAAATAATTCTTCAATATGCAGAATATTTCTGTTCTCTAGTGTAAATAATTACTCATCATAGCTTAAACAAATATTTTAAAATTCAGTGAGTTTGACTTGCTATGTATGACTTCCTATATTAATTCAAATTTTAGATCGTATAAATTGGTTCCATTACATAGACCTTCACTGTTTACAGTTTTTTATAAAATGATGTTTTTCCTGAAATTGGTAAGTCCATTTAGACAGATAGGTAGACAGACAGACAGATAGATAGATAGATATACACTACTTTAAGAGTGATTAACAAACTGGTTCTATTAATCTCCTAAAGTTTAATATTTGAGTGTTGTAATGGCTTTAAAACACCATCCCTATTCTTATGCTTAAATTCAGAATTAGAAAACCTGGAAAAAAATTAAAATTATTAACATTGAAAGTATGCAAATATTATGTATTAGATTATGGGTTTTAATTAAAATATTCAGATGTTTTCCTTTGTTTTCATACAGCTCTTCATATTTTACTGGTTTTATCATCAGAGCACACACCTATTCAGGGCTTGCACATGCCTAAAAACATAGGACTGAGTAAAAAGAATTTCAGATTTTATTTACTTAAGGATTTTCTAGCACATAATCTTGTAAACTCCACTCACATTCTAAAAAACAAACTGCTTTAACCTTATTTCATTAAATAAAGGAATGGCAGTCTCTGCTGATATCTGAAGCACAATAAAATTCAGTTGGCTCCAAGGTATAATTTTTACGTCTAAAGATAAAAATCGAAATATTTCCAGCCATTTATAATGTTTTCAGATGAATGTTCCTGGTTTCTTTTTTTCCCCCCTTGCATTCTGGAATAACTAAACACACTAGATAAATATCAGAGGTCTTCAAAACGACCTTGCAATATCCTCATTTAAGCTTTGACTTGTGATGTTGACTTACAGCAGATGAGCTGGCCCCTTGCAGTTCTTATACTTTGTCTCACCTCTATGGTCAATAAAGCTTTTATGTAAAAAGGAAAAAAAAAAGGGCTTATTTGCTGTATGTAGTTCTAGCATTTTCCCCTGTGCATGCCATATTTGTCTACTTCACTCTCAAAACAAGTTTTTGCTAGCAGTAAAAACTAAGGGGATGTCAGCCAGATTCCACTGCCTCACATATTAGCAGAAAAATAGTCAGATATTAGTGGCAATTGCATGAGTCATTAAAGGTTTTGATTTTCAGAAAAGTGTTTGATAAAACAGTGTTTTGAAGAAATGTGGAGAGCATAATTGCAAGATCCCACTACATAATTTTATAAATGTTTCAAACTTTGGTCCAGTTGGCCCTATGCAAAGCCCAATGGAAGACATTTGAAAAGATTTTTCCATTTCCAGCTCTGGATTCAGTACCATGTGAATGTTGGTAAGAGTGGATGGGCTAACCTTTGCTTTTCCACTTCAGAAATTAAGTCATAATTGAAGTACTTCAGGTTGAAGTACTGAAAATAGTACCAATGCCTGGTGTAAATTGATCAACATGTAATGAGAGCACTGTGCTGTTCTCTTGCTCTTTTCACACACTATAACAGTACATGCTCACAGAAAATGTGTAAATATTTAAATAATTCCTGATGGAAACATAGTTTCTTGTACTGAAAACAATATTTGCTTTTAACCTCAGCTATGTCAAGATGAATGTATGATTAAAAAACTGTTGTGTTTGTGCGTATATCCAGATTTTTAGATCCTAATTATATGATTCTGAAAAAACACAAGTGCTTCCCATGTAATGGTATAGCTGCTCCTAAGATGATTTAATAATTATATTTTTATATTTTAACATCAGAAATATGGTTGCTACAATAGAAGTAATAAAAATGGTTGATAATTTAGTATGATCTAAATGAAGAAAACTATTGCTTTGAAAATTATTCCGTTATTTAAGTTTTAGCAGTTTTGGAAGCGTTTCTTGTCATTTTTCCCTTGAACCTCAGAGCTGTGAGTTTTAACCAATTTTCTCACTTTGTGGTAGTCTTGAAACTGTTTTAGGTATTTAGGACCTCAGAGTGGTTGACTTTCAACACCTACAGCTCCAGACAACCATATTATAAAGGTGTGATATTGCTTCTTCCACTGTCTATATGCATTCTTACTGTATCTGTTACTTTACTACAGCTTGCTACATTTTCTTCCACAGTTAACAGTGGTTACTTATTTCTATACACAGACTGAGTACTTGTATGTTTTTTTCAGTATGTAGGATTTACAGAGGCCCAGAGATCTCTGCTAAAATATAGTAAATATTATAGTTACTGCAGTCATGGATTCCTTACTAATACATGGGTTGAACAGCTGTTAAATCTGACTGCTTCTCTGTATTTCAAAGTATATTACTCCTATCTTACAGCTGAGGCAGATAAAGGAGTTACCAAATGTTGAGATATTTTCAAAAACCTCCTGGAAGCACAAAACTACTTCATTCTCATTAAAGGTAACTGAAGTGGACTTCTTTGAGGAATTGTCGAGCTCAGGGAACATCTCAGAAGACTGGAACATAGTTAATAACATCAGTTCTTACTTCAGTCCCCAGGAAAGTTACGGAAGAAATCATCCTGGGGCTTAGCATAAGTAAGATGAAGCATGTGATGGGCAAAATCCAGCATGGATTCACCAAGGGAAAATCATGTTTGACAAACTTTATCACTTCCCTCCACAAAGTAACCTGCTTTCTTGATGTGGGGTGAGTGGTGGACATTGTCTATTTGGATTTCTCCAAGACTTTTGCTACAGTTTCCCACAGCCCCTTTCTAGGAAAATTCATGTGTTATGACCTAGACAGGTGATCTGTGTGGTGGGTGGGAAATCGGCTGACAGTTGGCACCAAAAGGGAGGTGGGAAATAGCTTGTTTTCAAACTGAACCTGTCATGAGTGGGGTCCCCAAGGAACTGATGTCAGGCCCAACACTGTGTAATATATCCATAAGTGATCTGGATGATGATCAGGGATCATCATCCCTTGATCCTTGATCCTCAGGGATCAAGTGTACCCTGAGGAAGTTTGCTGATGATATCAAACTGTTGGGGAATTGGAAAATGTATAAACTTCTTCAAAAGTTTTCTTCTTATTCAAAAGTTTTATAATCCTTAAATATATTTAGTAAAATGAAAGATGGTATTCTCTAGCAATGGAGAAATGATATCATTGAGAATAGAAAGATGACACACATCACAAATTTCAACTGTCTTGGAACTTAGAGAGGACAGCAGCATGTTGTGCAAACATGGCACAGATCCAGAAATTCACTCAATTTGGCTTCCAAAAACTAAAGTTTTGATTTCTCAGATTGCAGATACATGTTAACATGTGTTTAATGTGTCTCACAAACTAACGTGTTTCAACGTACCTCTGAAGCAGCCTTAGTCACACATTTCCTGAAGGCTGCCTGTGCTATTGGCCTATTTCTAACAGTTGAGTTCATTTTTTCCCTTCCAAATAAAGACTGATTAAAAGTCAATAGGTGGGGAGCATCTTCTCTAGCAATGTGAAACTTTCAAGAGTCATGGTATAACAGGTCTCTGAAAAATGATTCAGTTTACAATGTTTTGCATTACTTTATTCAGAATGTATTACAAGAAACATTGAAAGAAGAATGGCAGAAGCTTTAAAATGTGTGTCCATTAATGTCTTATATAAGCATATATCCTCTTTCCATTAAAAGATATATCACTCAGAAGAGTAATTTCAAAACTGCAAGATGAAACTATCTCCTTCTAGTCTTTTGTATGACCTTCTGATTTTTGACCTAGTCCATAGGAATCCTGGGCCACAAAGACAACTTAGAGCAAGTCCTCAGACCATTGTCCTTGAACTGTGCTAACCACCTAGCTCAAGTATACTCTCCAAAAAATTAGGCTTATATTAGCGACACTGTAAGTGTTTCCAGAAGATTCAGAAGCAGCAGTCCAAGTGATAATCTTGGTGGAAATGCAACAAAAGTAGAAGGGAGAATTCTCATTTTAAACTCTAACCTTCTCTCAGCATTTTTCTCCACTTTGACATAATTCAGCCTCCCTGAACCACAGAAGATACTGCAGCGTACTCTTGAACATTGTATACTCTTTATTAGTACCGTAATAATATTTAATGTTCCCTTTTTGCACCAGCTGACAAAAACCAAAGAAAAATAATGATCTATTCAAAAATTTGACTCCTAAAAGCTGTTTTGAGTCAGCCAGTATGTGAAAGAAGATTCTGTAGCCTTGTTAACACACATAGATCAAAAATTATAACTCTAATACTCTGAAATCGTGACATTGGTGTAAAAGTCCAGAGGAGTTTTTAGCACCACTGACATATTACCCAGGTTTCATGATACATTGAAAATTTAACATTAAATATGTGGCAATGTGTATTTCCTATCACTTTTCTGTTCTGCTCAAAACTGACTAGTTGCATTCCTATAAACCCTCACTTAACCTTTGCAACAATATTGACTCCAGCAAGTTGTCACAGACCCCTGCTCTTCTGATCCTCTTGCTCTGTTTTTTTCTGATATATTTTTCTTCTTCATTTTCAGCTATCTTAAACTATTCAGCAGAAGCATTAAATTATTGTAATATTATCATATCAATCTACTGAACATTGAATACAGCTGACTGCTAACAAACACTGTTCGAAATAGCTTTAATATAACTGTAATAAAAGAAATATGTTTGCTTAAATAAGCAGAATATGTTCACTTTTGCAGAAAGACTGTTATTTTCTGTGTCTTGCTTTTTGTAAATAAGTATGAACGTCAGGAGTAAAACAAGGCAATGACTGCCAGAGCACTGTATGAAATAGATAATATATTGACTTTGATCTCATCCATAAGCTTACATTAACATAAGGAAGATAAGAACCAAGCCTAAAATACTGCTGATCTTGAAACAATAAGGTCCCTTTTAAAATGAAGATTGTAAAAATGCAAGTAGAATACAACTTTGCAAACTGTTAGGTGTTATTTGTGAGCTCGCAATACTTAGCTTTTATTACACAAAAAGGTCTAAAAGATTATGGAATAAAATCTAGTGTTTTGATCTTCATGGCAACAACAGAAAAATATGCATTCCCTGTGTGCCAACATAGAAAAGCAGCCACGAACAAAAGCCAGTTGTAACTATTTTCATCAGCAGCTTTCAAATTCTTTTAATAAATATGGAATCTTAAATATCACAGCATTAACATTGAAACCTTTCAAAAAATCTACACAAAATACATCTAAGCTGAACAAAATGGTAATGGACAACAATATATCATTTCAGTATTCAGCTGTTTTTAAGTGGACAGGGATGATACTCCTACCCAAGCTCTAAAAGTGTGATTTCACTCTAATCAGTCAATTACTACCTTCTTCCAAACTCTGCTTCTACAATAAATCCCTCAATTTAACATAGAAGATTACTCGTTACAATCCATTGTTTACTGGCAAGTTATTTGTCTGTCCTTCCATCCTCCTATATAGCTAGGGAAATTTGGACATGTGTTGTTCCAAATGCCTTAAGATACATTGATTATCTACCAGGGAACTGAATTTCAAAAGCCTTCATCATGCTCTCAGATTGTCTCAAGTGTAAGAAAGGGGACGTGTAGCTATGTATCTCCTAACTGATTATTAGTTTCACTCTCCTAACCTTTTTAGATCAAAATTATGCTGAATAGTATAATTAATGTTCATAAACTGAAGTGAATGTAGTTAACTTGGGTTTGACATTACTATCTGATGCTTGCGAAGGTCATTGGCATGAAGATTTTAGTCTGTTAAGGCCTCCTCACTAATGAAAATTGCAGCTAAAGTCAGGTTGTGATTGCTTACAATGCACATCTAGTGAAAACCAGTAACTAGAATTTGCAGTCAAACAATTTCAAATTAAAAATAAAACATGCTGGTAAAAAAAAAATATATTGTTGGATTCTCCATTTGCTGTTGCAAATCTTCAGTCTCTGAAGTAATATTTGGCCATAGTCTCTCCACCCATGCCTTTTGTAAGTTCATCAAGAATTCAAGTTTGCTACTAATTCTGGTGTTAATTTTCATTTATACCACAATACGACATTTGTCAGAAGCTCAGAAAAGAAATAGGTAAAGCAATGACTTATAAATAACCTGACAAGAGCTTTGAACACATTGTTTGCAATAATACTTAATGTTCATTTTTTCTCCATACTGTATTAAGAATCTTGCACTAAGAATATATTTGATCCTGACACAGCTGGCTGAGTAAGTGTCATATTAAAAATATGAAATTAAATATGAATTTAAATAGAGATTTTATGAAAAATCCAAGCTCTTTCATATTTAGAAGTTAAACAAACTCTGCTATGTAAACACATTAAATGAAATCCCATAAACATCTTAAACAAACTAAAAGAGAATAAAAACTTCTGTAGTATCATTATTAATAAATCTATTGAAAAAACCAAACACCTACGGCAACAAGTGCACACAGAAAGACTACAGAGAAGGAACACTGTCTATTCTGTTTATTCATTCAATTTAGGTTGCCATCCAGCAGTTGCGCACATTAAATTGGAGAAACATTTTCTTTATCTGTAAGTATGTAAAACAGCAGAGAAACAATTGTCACATAAAAACAAAATTACTGAGATATTTTTGTCTTGATAACACTAAATGTATTCTATCTTTTTCATTTAGTATTACCAGTTAATGCTTTTCAATTTTTTTTGTTAAACACAACTCCCCCTGCCACTGACTTTACATCAACTGAGAATCCCTGTTCTCTGAGGATTGCCATATAAATATGATATACATGCATCTATCCATCTGTCTGTCTGTCTATCTATCTATCTATCTATCTATCTCTCTGTTTGTGTTATCTGTTTCTTTTTCCAAAGGTATTAAACTATTTCACGTTTACACCTGTTAATGTTGATAAAAAGCTAACTTTGGGTTCCCTCATTCAGGTAGTTATGTTCCTGCAAGTTATCGTCAGAATCTTAGTGGAGAAGATTTTGCACGTCACAGACAAAATTTTGACTTCTCACACGTGACTAGTTGGTGGTCAAATAAGAAAAGAAATCTGAATTTTATTTTAATAAGTTTTTTTATTGTGCAGGTATTTCACTTTAATAGTAGTAAGAGATTTGGAGCTTAAGTTTTCATTCACAGTGTTCACTTATTTGGGTAAAACATGGTTTTGACCTGCTTTTTAAATATGTAAATTACATGACCAATAAAGATTATTTGTCCTTTGAGCACGTAAAACTTTATCCAGCTCATTCACAAATTCTTTGCTTCCTTTTATACCTTAAGTTCTCTGCCTTTTCATTTTTTCCTTCTTTTCTTATGGATTGGACTAAATTTTATTTCTTTTTTTCTTCAGGTTCCTGCCTCAATAACCATGCAATTAGGTCGGAATCTTTCTTCTTATTATTTTTTTAATTTTCAGTGTAATATCATATAAATTATACTATCCATCACAGTAACAGGCAAATTTCTAAGATATGTTTATAATTACAAGTTAAAATATGATCCACAAGAAAAATCAAAGACCCAAGAATATCTATTATGGATTTTTTATAATATCAAGCATTTTAAGAAAATAGAATGTATTCTGTGAGGTTTCATTAGTAATATTTTAATGTCTGGAGTTAGCAATGTTGTTTTAATAACTATCTGAAATTTGTATATTGCAATAAGTATTCTTTATATCTAATAAATAGGCTTATTTCCTATTTAGGATGGTATCCTCTTTTCATGAGTAAATACCACTCATATTGGTTAGCATTCATGTTGAGATGTATGGGATGGTTCAAAATACAAACAAAAAAGAGAGAAATACTTTCATGACCTTCTCTAGATATTGATCCCTTTTTTACTGTTTTATAATAGAAATTTAAGGTGTGAAAGGTGACTATGAAATCCTAGCTAGGAGAAATCTGCTGATGCAAAACACACAGAAGATACCTAAGATGTGGTGTGAAAAGGTCAGAAAGATCTTGTCCATGTCCCAGGAAAGGAATAATGAGTGAGCGGTTGGTGAGAGAAGCTAGTGAAAATTGATCCAGTGCTTCTGGACAGTGTTAGTTAACCCCAAAATAAGTGTTGGCTACACAACTGACATCTGAATCAGGCAGGAGATATGACTTAAATTCCTACATAGAATAGACCCCCTCCACCTCCCAGATCACATGTAGTTCATATCAGGATGGATCGTTGCTGTAACCACAGCAGAGTAGATGAAAATGTTGGATTTTACTTATGGTAGCTCAGGAAACAGTACTCCACTTCACCTTTCATTCTTCTATGTATATTATGTTAAAATTGTGTGTATATCACTCTAAAATTTATCAGTCTCTTATCTCTTATTCTCTTAAAAAAAAAAAGTCTAGTCTAAGATTTCATATGTTAAGTTCTATCATATGAAAACATTTGCAGTTGAGTTGAAAACTGTTAAAGCTGTTGAGACAAAAGTTAAGAAATGTGAACTCATCTCTGTTTAGTCTGCTCTACTTAATATTAATTTATTAGTGGAGAAAATAACATGCAGAGTCCAAAATATTTACTTTTTTTTAAACTCACTAGGAGACTATTATGCATGCATATGCCAGCTGGTGTATTGATTCCAAAATTACATGGATTTGTTTTAAATGTGTTTCATTACATGTTTAGATTTCATGTAGAGGCAACAATTATATAATCACTGATAGAAAAAAACAGCGTTAAAAAATCTTTTTTTCATTAGCAATTCATGTGAGCATTATTTCAAAAGAAAAGCAAGTTATTTCAAATTTTAAGTCCATATTCATCTGTGTCCAAATAGTTGTACCTCATGGGAGCTATAGTTCAAATGATTCTTGTATACGTTCTCTTCTAAGGAATAATTTCCTAACCTGGACCATGTTTTTAATGATTGCTGTAATTTTAGCAGGATTGCTTCCACAGGAATTAAAAGTATTTTATGTCTAAGATGCAATACCTATGAAAAAAGAAGCATAAAATAAACTAATTAAAAAGATGATGTAATCAATTGTGATTATACTGGGGGAAAATAATATTGTACTTCTTCTTTCACTGAATATTTCTGATTTGAATAAGTATGATTTTTTTCTTTCACAGTTACTGAGGAGCTGATTCCTATAACTAGTTGTTCAGCTAAAGATTCATAGTCTGTCAAAAATACTTCTTCACTTAAAGATGATCAAGAAATTGGGAAGCCATGAAACAGTGTAGAAAAAGCTGATATTTTCCAAGTCTTGGTATTAAAGCATTCATTCAAGAAATGCAGAGATTAGATTGGGAAATTTTAAATTAATAAACTAGTTACATGTTTAATGATTTAGCAGAGAAAACTAAAGAAAATTCATTTGCTTTAAAAACACACATTGTACACATGGCAAAACTTCATCTATTATATATTTTCTAAGGTTGTGTAAACATACAATTTAGCATTAGAGATCTGTGTAAACTTAGGGCCAACATACAAATTCATACTAATGACTATTGACTAATTTATTGATTTTGGTGGTGTCAACTCTGCAAGTGTTGTAATAGTTAGTTCTCCCTATGCTCACTAAACAACTCGAAAGAATAGAAGGGAAAGCCAATTTAAAGACTCTTATATAATAGAATACAAAGATGAAAAACATTTCCCATATTTTCTTTGTATCAAAAATGGACCCCATACAATAAAAAACATCTATAAATTCTGTTTCATGGTAATAGAATGACATGATAGCAAAAAGAGCATTTGTATTTGCAGAAAAAAGATCCCAAGTAATTAGTTGCTGCAGCATAATGACATTTTTTGAGAGAAATCTAAAACTAGTTTGTTGAAGCTCTTACAAATTTCTTAAAATTATATATTTCTGGACAGTGTTTTAAATGTTGCTGATTGATTGTACTTTAAAATTCTTCGTTGAAGAAAAGGGTAAGAGAAACATAATAGACATTGTGTGCCAAAAGCACATCTTTTACTAGATGAGCTGAAGTTAGGTAACTTCAGAGAATCAGTCAGCATAGAAAGTAGATCAGATAACTTTTGAGTGCAGATTGGTTTCAGATTACCTTTAAAAGTTAGGCACGATTCATGAAAGTATTAATTTTTTTTGTCCTTTGTGGGTTCATATGCAGAGGCCTGGGATTTTCTGTTCAACTACTATCAGCCAATAATTTTACTCATACTCTGTTGATTGGTTTCTTCTCAAACAATCAATATGGAGGCACATTGGAAGCTTCCTAGCTGTGAAAAACAAAATTTAATGGAAATCATAATTTGTCCCTAGTTGAAATTATAAAGGGAAATATTCAACAACTGAAAATAATTTTATTTATATACCAGAATAAGACTGGCACTGTGCTTAGATCCTGGAAGGAAGGCACATTATATTATAGTAATTTTTATTTTAGTAATTCTATCATCAGATGTTTTACTCTGGTTTGTTTTTCAATTTACAAGTATATTTTTAATTAATTTTGGAAAGATACACCATCAGAATATATACATGGTGCCTAAGGCTGAAATTTTATGTCTGACCTCTAAGATAAGTTGACTGAATTGGAAAAAAGATGACTGAAACCTGTGCAGAAATGCCTGAGCTAGCTTTAAACTATCAGAATGAAGATAATAACAGGAAACATTCAAGAGACAGAAGTTCAGCATGAGCTATAAAATAGACTTGGGAAAAAACATCAATACATAGGAAATTAGTCTGCCATAAAATTGGAAGTATTAAAACTACACTTTTGCTTGTAACTGATTTTCCATACTTTTGACTAAAGAATAAACCAGGCACATCCTGTTTTTCCTTGCCACTTTGAATAGCATGTTCTTACCAACAATTGGTGTTTGAGACATATGTATTAGCATTATCTTCTGGACTCCTACAGCCAGTGATGCCCAAAACTGGCAGATGCAAACAATGGCACAGCAGGAAGAAGCAATAATTTCTGCCTGACCTCCAAAGGTAGCCTTTGAACAAACTCCTAGTATTCATACACTGTAGGTACTGCCAAATGCCACATTAATTTGTGCGGAGACCTGCAGCCTACTGCGCTTTAATTATGCTACAGATTTGACTGTTTTGCTGTACCTGCAGTAGGCTATCTGTCTGATTTGTAGGCAATAATATTGAGGCATTTGCCTTTCCTATAAATGTAGTCAAACTTGATTGAAGAATGTCTCTTTTTAGGTGATAGTATATTATAGTACACATTGTATCCCATCTGAGTCTGCAGTTTAAAGGTAAATGCTAAAGGCAGATAACTCACTATCATATCCACAGCAGAATATTTTCTCTACAAAACCCTGATAAAATTTGAATTCAGTTAATTTACTTTTGTGTAAGCTTTGCCCTTCATTTCATATTCTTTCTGGTATGAATTATTACTGACATTTAAGAACCCCATTTTATAGATGTGATCAAAATGGAATGCAGGTAAATAAAAAGTGACATTATACGTAACACAATATAAAAGCCTATAAAAAATGCAAATTGTAGTAGCTCAGACATGCTCATATTTAAGGATATTGAAAGTATACACCCCATGAAACAAGAATGAATGCCTACTTGCCCATAGTAAGACAGAGTAGGAAAGAGAATAATTAAGTTAAAAATCTTTGGTCTGATCCTGAATAGTGGTCTTTGATCTTGAGCACAGTACCACCCTTAAGTCAGTATTAAACCACGTATCAATAGAAAAATTCTGGAAAAATCCCCAAAAAATGAACACTTACAACAGGAAGGAACTTATAGTGCAAAGTAAAAAGTAAGCAAACTTACTCTTTAATTACTGTATCAACCCATGTCTGTATAAAACGAAAGAGAGCTTGTAGTTTTGGTGAGTTTTTCTTCATCCATATCTAACTATAGCACATCATAAAATCTTAGAGGCTTATTTGGGATACTGCATGCCAAGCCTCATACTGTACTGAAAACTAATATGAGTCTGACTGGAAATAATTTCGATTTAGAACTGAATGAAGATTTTAGAAGTGCTCTGAATAAAGATGCTTTCACATTTTATTCCAGATTTAACTCTTAGTTCTTGTGTCGTTTGAGTTTGGGTTTGAGTTGTTTTTATGTTTAGAAAGAGGGGACTATTTTGGGTTTCTTCTTCCTAATCACCATTTAAGTTACTATTCGCGTGGGTTAGGAATCAATTCCTTGGTCTTTTTATCACATTTCATGGAATATGTTGGAATTTTTTCCATTTCACAAGTATCAAAATGGAAGAAAAAATACGGAGTTGAAAACATCAAAATCCCCAATTATCTACTAGGTGACGAGGAATGAAGATTTAGCAACAACTGTTGAATACACACTTTTTGGAAGGTATGTGAAGAACCACTAGGAACTAGATAATTTCCAAAGTCTAAATCAAAGCTGAATTTAAATCTGTGAGAGGTTTTCGCCATATAAATTTCATTTGTGCAGTATTAATTCCATTCAAACACCTTATCTCATTAATTTTTTTAATGTCAATTAAAACTTTGAGTTTTCGTATAGGAAGTCATAAGTTTCCCGGACACTTTGACAAATTTTTCCTTCAGGATTCTAAAAGCCTGGTGTGACTTCTATTTCTTTCTTATTTTCTTTCTGTTTTTTTTTT
>VZRZ01005127.1:300305-320055 GCA_013398175.1 Climacteris rufus | reverse complement strand
CTTCTCGTTCACTCTTTTACACACAAGCTTGTGTGTGTGTATTTCATACCACAAAGCATCACTTGTTTCTCAAAGCAATGCTGATTTCACTTGCTGTTCACACTTTTTCTTAAAAAATTTCTTCCAATAAAATTTTGCCTTATATAATATTTTTACATGTTTGCACATATACATATGCCACAATATTTGATCTTCCACTTATATCCAAGATTTTATTTTATTTATTTAATTATTAGAAAAACAGACTAATGCATCTTTTAATACAATACTACTTGGGCTGAACTCTTCTAATGATTCTTTTACTGCACAGGACATCCTACTGATCTTCAAATGAAAGACATGTCTATGGGCATAAACTCCATGATGAATTTTGAGAAAATTTTTAGTGAGTGGATTATTGGAATATTCAAAACCAGAAACTGCAAAAAATCACTATGCATAAATTTTTATTTGTACATATATAGGTGAATATGTACTTTAAAAAGAAAGAAAGTACTAGCTTAAAGAATCAGACTGGATGTTTGTCAAAAGTTGCTTGTAGAGGGGTTATCCTTCTTGGCTTTCAATGTTGCTGTCCTCCCCTGTTGCTGAAAATGAGTACAAGGGGCAGAAGGCTGTCAAGGGAATACAAATCTGATCCACAGGTGTCCTGAGTTTCACATACTGGCATGAAGGTAAACTGAGATTTCCAAATGAAATGTGTCATCACCCTTTACACTCTGCCAGGCTCAGTAAAGAAGCTTGAATGGGAGTGAGAATTTTTCATATGATATCTGCTCAGAAGAAGCTCTGTTGCCTCTAGGAGAAGCCTTCATTGCTTTCTGTAACTAAAGCTCTGCACACATTTTTCCTGAGCAAGTTGCTGATCAGGTTGCCAAGGGAGATTGCAATATAACCATTACTAGATGTTTTTAAGAGCCTCTTAGAGAAACATTTACTCTCATCATGGAAATGCAGCCGAGGCTGCCTTTAAGTCTAAATGGCTAATTAAGGTTTCTTCCACTTTGACTCCTAATTTTTGTGATTTCATGGTCACTTTGATTTCACATTAATCCTCTTGAACCCTAGTGAGAAAGTGAGAAAATGTTTGGCTGCAGGAAAATCTAGGACATACAGAGATTAAGCAATTTGAAGGACAAGCTGCTACTGAATCCAAGATGGAACCCAAGAAAACTAGTTTTCTGCCTGGTCTATTAGACAGTGGTCCACTCCTGAAGTTCCAAATAAACAAGGCAACTGATTTTGATGTAATTTTTCTTCAGTCACTGCAGAATTGTACAAAGATAGGAAAGCATCACTTTGCTGATGTTTAGACATATCCCACTGGGAATCCATTTGACCTGCAGTCTTTTATCCGCTTTTTCACATATATTTAATGATTCCACTGATTAAGGCATCTGTTTATGTGAAGCCTTCCTTTGTTCTTGTGGAACACTCTTTAGCAGCTGTTACAGTTCAGACAATGGGTGCTGTGATAACACAAACTAGTACAGAACAATATTTTAACACCAGATTACAGAACAATATTTTAACACCAGATAACAGCACTATCAATGAATCTCACTTTTAAAAAATTGCTTAACTGTTTTTTAGTATCTTTACTCTGATGGGTGTGTGGCTTGTTCTGAATTTGGAAAAGAAAGAAAAAAAGAAGTTTGAAACAGCAAAATATTTTCTGCAATTATACAGGTTTTTATACAGATTTTTTTTCTTTTATCTTTAACTTTTTCAATTTAAAAAATTGTTTCCTATCCAAGTTATGGCTCAGTTTTCCACATAAATTATGTCAGACCACTGCAAATCAACATATTGGTTAATTAAAGTATTAAAATATCTGAGAAATTTTGAGTTTTATTTCCATGTTAGTTTAAATTCCCCATCATAAATAAAGGCAGGATACAAATTTTCACTGAGATGAAAAAGTTTTGAGGCAAATAATTCTGGTAGTTTACGGAACCACTGATAAACACCTGCTAAAGTAAAAAAATGTTCAGATTGTGGTCTACACCAGATTTTTTTGCTTGCATATAAAATCTCTTTGCATCTATATGGTTGAATCCACTTCAATTTTATACATAAAACCTTGTAACTTAAAATACTATTATATCATTATATTATATATACTATTGAGGTAGCAAGGAAAACATCTATTAAAATATTTTGATTATATAGTGCTGCAGCAACTCAGTACTCTGCTCAGAAGCTTTTCTATCAAAGTGTTGGCCAAAAGAATAGACTTTTAATGTCTGTGACCAATGAGAACTGGTTGAAATTGCTGCTGTACAAAAGCATTACAAACAGCAAGTTCTGCATACCATTCTGCTCTTTGCAGTGGAAAAAGACTGCAGCAAAATTGCAGTAAAAGTATTGCATCCTCCTTTATGACACTTCAATAAAGAGATTACAAAGCTTCGGTTTATTCAATTATTTGTGTAATCTAAACCTCACAGTTTTCATATCATCGAGAAAGATAGATACAGAAATAAAGCAATTTTGACAATTTCTACTAGCTCCAAGGTGGTGCAGATTTGCTATACCTGTCAGCTGACCATCATTTTACGTGTCAAACATTGTATTGAATTTAAGACATAAGAATTGGCAACTATCTGAATTTCACTTAGTTTAGCTGCTTCTGGTTATCCTCTTACTTTCCCCTTCTCCGTGGTCTTTACTGCTGCTGAGGATGTTGGGACCATGTAGGAAAAAGAGCGTCAGTTTTCAAATACTAATGATCCTTTCAAACAGATGGAGGATTCACAGGTGGCTGGACAAAAAGTGCTCTAAACTCTTTTCTTGTCTAAGGGGTAAGAATGAACTCTTTAGGCAGAATTTAGTATTGCTAGGAAATTTCTTCAGGCACTGAGTTCTACCAGTTTTATGGTTGTGAATAGTACTCACTCTGTGTATCTGTGCAAGCTTACAATACCAGGAAATAAACAGTATTTTGTGTGAGATAAAAGGTACTTACACCTCTCAGAGCCATAGAAAGACACTTCAGTGTGTCACACGTTAATTTTGGGTCTTCTTGCTTCCCACAGCAGCTGTCCCTCATAGTTGTGATATGGTAAGGAGACAAAGATTTTCAGCTTCCACAAAGTTTTGAACTCTGTAGGAATTACAAACTAAAAGTGACTGTCTGTGACTTATATTTGCTGCCACTTAGGACTGTATACCATCTCCCCTTCCTGCTTCTCCTACTGTGATCTTTGTTATGATCCCATTAGTTCTTTTACAACCATCAGGTCTTAAGCAAATAATGTGTCTGTTGTAAACTCAAACCTATGCAACCAGATTCCCCAGAAAACTTAGTAAACACCAAATAGTCAGCCTGGGATGAATACAAATATGAATTCATTTACAAGGTTTTAGGCCTCAGGTAAATATATCTGCTTAGTTTCCACTATCAGGTTACCAAACTGCCATGAAAAGAACAGATTTTATGTTATTTTTAAAGACAAAAATACCACTTCCAGCTCAGGAAGACTCTAGGGCACAGACTGGTCAAGGCTAAGAGGCAGTACTAAGGGAATATCACTGTATTCTGTCCACATACAGTCTTTTCCAACTAAACACTACTGATTAGGAATCAAATATTTGGGTAGGAGTTGGTTATGGTCTTCTTACTAACAAACTGCAATTTGGGAAAACACGTATTGGTTCAAGAATTCGAAATTAAAAATATTTATAATCAGTATTCTAGATATCTTCAGACATCAAAATGAAGAGCTAAAGTACATGCTTTGACTACAAACAAGAATATAATCTCATACTACTAATATCACTTCTACATGTTCATGCAGAAAGAATGGTAATATTTCCCTTGATTCTGCAGCCTTTGAGTTAGAAAATATTATGTGAAAATCCTCCATTGTTCAACAACATTTTATTTGTTAACCAACTTAGAAGAGGTAAATAATTTTTTATTTCATTTTGCATGTTTTAATTCTAACATAATGACAGGTTCTCTTTTTTCAGTAGCTTTTTATAAGGGTACATAATTTGAACTGCACAATAAAGTTCAGTTGATCCCCAAAGGAAGCACAACACATTCCTAAGCAATAGACTTCTGCAAAGTAACTATTTTTTATTTTGCTAACCACTAGATTGAAACTTAGTGATGTGTTGTTTCTGATGGAAAATACTGACTACAAACAAAGGTGGTGTGTTCCTTTCTGTGCATGCACAAGCTAAGAGAACATATCTGCTAGCATTCCAAGTCTTTACCATTAGCTTAGAAAGAAAGCATTATAAGCTGAAAGACTACTTAAAAAACTGAATCTCTAACAATATCCATATAACAATATTTTTCATACAGATAATTATCTGTGACATAAGATTTTCTTCTTTCCCTTCCTTTCTCTTTTTTTTTTTAATCCACTTTTTTCTCCACTTTTTATTAATCCTGAGGGTTCTTCATGCACAATTTCATATTCTTTTACTTTTTTTTTTTAATACAGTCAAGGAGAACAACATGGTTTATTTCCAGTCTCTGCTTCTCCTGTTATCTCAGAGCTCATTCACAGTATTCAATTCAGACATCAGTAAGCTGTGACGTATATTGCAGCTTACTGGAAATAGGTATTTATTTGCCCACCTGGAACTCCCAAAATAGTGAAAACCACAAACTCTCAGCTGGTAGTTCTTATCCAGTAGGGTTCCAGTTCTCAGTAAGGAAAGCTTGAAGATTTGGGACTAGTCAATAGTAATAGACAAAAGTCTTGGGTAGGCTTTCCTTGATGAAACAACAAGAAACAACCTGCAATGGGAGCTCTGGTAATTGCATATCAAGCTGAGTGTTAGTTGCTACAACTTAACTTATAAATAGAGGTAGAAGTAAAGGTAGTTATAGGTAAGTGTGCATATTATGTGCACATATTATGTGCACATATATGTGCACATTTCAACACCTGGATGAAGATTTTCAACGGAATCTACACTTTCTGCTGTGCTGTGGCCTGGTTTCCCTAGAGCAGAAATTAAAAGGCTGTTGTTTTAAATACCGAAAAAAAGGAAAAAATACCGGAATATTCCACACTTTCAGCTTTCCCTGTCTCAGAGTACATAACTCCATTGTGAAAGTTTGCAAAGTTGAAGTTGAACAGCTACTCAGGTAGGGACAATTTATTACAAGATTTGATCCAAATGGGAAATAGAGGTGCTGTATCAAGTTTGTCACACTATAAGAAACCATAGTTTAATTTCCATGTATGTTACTCCTCTGGGTTCAACCTGGGTTGTGAACAATGAGTTTCAGAAATCACTCCTCCCTTAGTCTTCTGTAATGCTGAACAAGATAAACAATATAACTTGAGATAAACATAACTGGAACAAAATATAGGGGTATCAATAACATGTTATGGAAGAGTTTGGTAGAATAGAAATAATGTTGCATAGAATGATCTGTCCATAGTATTTTATTTTTCCTTGAAAATTATATTTTGCAAAAAATCTTTCAGATTTATTAAAAGATTATTAAAATTATTTTGCAAAACAATAAATATAATGCAAAATAGTTGTATTTACTTATGTACAAATATGATGTAAGTGAAAGAATTTTGGTATATGTGGCTGGATGATCAAATGTATGTGCTTATAAGCTTTGTACCACTGAAAACGTTTTTATTTGGATACAGAACAAAAGACAGAAGTTATCGGTTTTCAGATAGTTGGCTTTTGTATTGGGAGTGTAAAAGGTTTCTGATTTGGTTTTCTCATATAAAAATCAAATTAATTTTAGATAGTTTTAGTAAAATATTTCATTATAAATAAATAGAATAGTCCATATTAAAAGGATAATATTCATTATGTAGCACAAAATCTTCATGCAGTCAAATTGTTGTCTTCACATTATTGATATTTATTTTAGTAAGATTGAGATTTTATATGTTATTTCTTCTGCAATTCACTGCATTGTTCTACAGTGGACAGGCCAGAATCCAACAGTTGTTTACATTAGATGTAAACTTTTTTAAGGAAAATGGAAAAATGGGATGTCTTTTCACTTCTACTTTCTGGTCATATGGAAACCTCTTAGTCAGAAGGACAGAGTGTGATTTGAAAATGTATTAGCTGCCGCTCATTACCAAGCCCACTTATCTTGGAAACAAAACATGGGAAGAAGCAGAGTAATCTAAATTTGGGTTTTTTGCTTAAAGCCTATCTTCTTTTGTTCTGTAATGTAAAATACTTTGTGATGTATCACCAAGAAAGCAGAAGTACCAGAAAACCTGAATAATAATAATTATCCTTTTTGACTACTTCCTTTTGTATTCTTCTTTGAGCTGTATGAGACAAAATGTTTCAAGAAGCTGTCAGCACTGTGTAAACACAACAGTCACTAATTTAGAAGGTTTTAAGTGAAGGAATAGGACATGAAAACAAATACAATGAGAAAGAAGAAACCTGCTTTTCGTCTTTGTCAATTTTTCCCTCACTAATAAGAACAAGAGTCATCAGAGGAGAGAGTAGGGATGTCATAACATGTTCATTAAAAGATTTATTTGTCTTTTATTGAAAAACAGAATACAAATCTCTCTCCTCATTTCTTCATTGCTCACCTATATTTTATTAATGCAGTCACTTAGAGAGACCAATTCACCAGCTGAAAACACAACAGACATGGTTATTTATGCCAGGGTGTTGAAAGTGCTGGTGGGCATTGGTCACTGTGTTGGACTTGGTCAGTCACCTGTGTCCTTGGACTACCCTGGAATGCCTTGTGCAAAAAGATTTTGAAGTACCTTTTTTTTTCTTTCAGTCTCAGTCAGACTCCCTTGTTATATTTAGCAGGCTCTAGTGTTTCTTTTCTAATATCAATAATAAAAATATTTCATACCTCCAAGGAATTGTTTTGTTTTGGTTTTTTTTTTCTGAATTTAACTTCCTGAATCTGTTTTAATCCCTTCCTAAATGTTGTTGGCAAGTATTAGCTAGTAAGATTAACTGTAATATGTAAGCTTTTTATAGTATCTTCAAAGAGCCGTGAGTAATCCTCAGGATTACTCACATCCTTAGGCATGGATCTAATTCATATGTACTTTTGGAATTGGAGAATGGCATTAGAATGAAAATGAGACTATTTCAGAATTTATTTAAACAAATAGAACTGAAAATTAATCTAATTATGTAACCTCCTTATTTTTAAGCATATTTTAAATTTTCTCTAGAAGAAATGCAGTCAAGAATAGTTCACAGATGAAACTAATCTAAAACAGTGAGAAAATATACCAACCCTATGCATTTAAGCTTGCATCATTTGAATATTTATATTGTACACATGTGGAGGGAAGCTGTTTCCTACTTTTTAGCTCAAGTAATAACGACAGACAAAATTTTAGTTTCAGCAATACAGAAGTACAACTTTTGAAATTACCTCAGTAGTATCACCAGTAATTATTATTATGTTTTAATTTTCTACCAGCTGAAATAAACTAAGAGTGGTTTAGGATTAAGCATTAATAAAAATACATGATGAAACAAGTAACTAAGACAACAAATGGTTACAGGTTATAGTTAAATATTCCTATTCCTTTTTAGAAATTTGAAAATCTGGACTCATATTACTGCAACTCTTTATTACTTCTTCATACAGTATTAATCACTGATAGCCCATGGATGTGAAACATACTGGGTTCATGAAAAATTAAATTCCAAAATTATTTATTAACAATTTCTTTTTCCACTGTGTTTGTTTATGGCCCAAGGGAAGCCAAAACCAATACATTTTGAATATTTCCATAATTTCAGATTAAATTTTTCAAGAATAAATTGAAAGATTTTTAAGTACCTGGGCTAATGATCTCTACTTTGCTCTGAAATTAAATGAGACTGACATCTAATCAAGATTCAAAATATTGTTTCTTTTTGTTACAGAAAGAATTTGTAATGACATGGTTGTTCAATTTATTTTCCCAAGGACATCAGTTAAGCACTTTTTACCAGATTCAGAACTTATGTAATACTATATGGGAATTTGAGACTGTGAAATGAATGCCAGACAGCAGAGCAGCGTGACTGTCTGAGGTATGATCCTTGCTGAATTACACTTGGTATCATCATTAACTGTTGCTCAAAGTGGATACAGATTGTTACAAAACTAGATTTTTCCACCAATGTTTCTGTGAACTAAGTACTCAAGGCAAAAGTGACTGTGTCAGGGAATGTTGCTAATTGACCAGCTAGAACATTTGCTTAAGCACTGAACAAAGGTATGGAAGTCAAACTGCGCTTGCAGTTATGTTGTTCAGGCTTTACTGTCCAGTTTGCTGCTTTGCTTCCATAGGGAAGGATTGAAGCCAGACCTTGGAATTTCTCAGAGACCTATTGATGTACGAGTTCCAGCCCATCAGTCAAAGCAAATCTGACATGAGGTAATTAAAAGAAAAAGTTTAAAAAAGGATCACTTGCAGATTGGCTTATGCTGTGCAAACTAGACTGTATGTTACAATCCAGTTTTAAACACAGAGGAACAAATAGAACTCTCTGTGCATAAAGCTAGAGATGTTTAGGGTTTGAAAATAATTCTGAGACGTGAGACTAAGACCAAACGAGATCAAATGTTGGTGCAAAAAAAAGATTTGAGGAATTTTATTTAACAATAAGTGAGAGAGAGAGAAATAGAGAAAGAAAGAAAGAGAAAAGAGGTGTGCGGGGGGGGAGGGGACAAGGAGAGTGACAGGTTAGTTGGAAGCAGATCATCCCTCCATGGGTCCCACCGATGTCTCGTGGATCCCCTACATCTGGTCTTCTTGATGGTGAAGGGTCCCCGTTGCCACCGCCGCCACCAAAGAGCATAAAATCTTTTGGATTAATATACATTCTGGGCCAGGGTGGGAACGCCCAAGTACCACCCCTGAGGGAACCACCTTGAAACTGTCCCTTCTGAGACCGTGGATCTGCTGCGTGCAGGGCTCTGGTGCAGGGTCTGGGGGCCCCTTTGGGGGTGCCTTTGACAGCCCCTCAGCTGCCCCTCCATGTGCACGTCCTGCAGTTGGGGCTTTTTCCCGGAGTGGCAGCCTCTTGCAGCTGGGCTGCTCTGCACAGCACAGGGTGGGTGTCCCTCTGACCAGAGGCTTTCACCACACACACCCAAAACCTGGCAGCAGATAAGCCTGGGGCTAAGGCCTCCACCCTGAAGCTGCTGGGCATGATCCTCCTGGGAAGCACTCTTCTCCCCCAGCCCAGACCCCAGAATGGTATCAATGCTATCTCAAATCCAGGTGCAGTCCAGAGCCTCAGCCCAGAGGGGCCCATGCAGGCTGGTAGTGGTCTTCTGGTGAAGTTCTGTTATACAGTTTTTGCTATAATCCTTCATAAAAAGTGTTTAACCCATATAGCATGTCAGTCTATCACACTGTGTGAATATACACTTTGAAATCACTGTGCTCTAGTTAACTGATTTATGAGGTGTGCTAGAACAGATTAGAAAATATATATGAATATGTCTTTTATCTAATATCTAACATTTTAGGACAGTGACATATTTAGTAAGCAAGTAATAAAAATGGTTCCTCCACTCCATTTTTTTCTTGGTTGTGATCAGTCCTAGGTTTTAGGCACAAAATGAAGAATGGATAATATTCTATCAACTTCACATTTTAAAATAGTGAACTCTGTTACACGGAAGAATCAAATCCAGTGTATGTTTTTGAAAATTCAATATTCTCTCTTTCATATAAATCTGAACTATAAAAATGAGACTGAGTTCATAGATACTTATTTGTATTAGTAAAATATGTGATCCAACATTTAAATAACTGCAGTGTGGGAGAAAACCAGTAAGCTCTTGGAATGACTGTTCACAGTATTTGTGGATCTAGTTGTAGACTTATATCACATCTTTGTGCAGTGCAGTGTATGAAACCGTTTTCAAAGCTTAGAAATCCAGACTCAGATACCTATCAGAGTAAATAAAATCTATATGGATGGGGTGTTCATAAATATTAAAAATTACTTTCAGTAAAAAAAACTTGAATACTTAAAAATACTGAGTAGAATAGCTTTTTGTACAGTTTAGCAATGTTTCTAGCACCAGTTTTGCAAAAATTCTTACAGAACCCTATTTCACCTTTATCCACTTGATGGTGATTTTATGTCCATCTAGTAAGTAGATTCAACACAATCAATAGATTTAAATTATTTTTTTCAAGTCACATTGCATTAACTGAACATCTTTTAAAAATCCATGAGATCAATATATTTTTAAAATATTTAAATTATTTTAAAACAAAACAGAAAAATAATCATATTCAAATGACAACGTTCAATTTCCAGTCTTAGAAATTCAACTATTCACGTGGTATTTTTAATACTTCTAATATGTAGAAATCACAGTTCAAATTACAATTGCTAATTTAACTTGCAGTTACTGTATTTTTATATGTTAACATCAGTGTCTTGTACCTGATTTGCTTTATATATAGGAAAAAGCAATTTTCTTTTGCATTTAGACTAATATGTTTACCCTGTGACAGAACAGGACTGCTAATTTGAGTGTGAGTCCTAGCAACAGAATATATTGATGATATTCTAATATGTAGAAAATCTGAGTATGGCCCTTAGAAGTTATCACAGAAGTTTTGGAATGATAACTCCGGAATTCTGGCCCCAAATATTTTACTGTAAGCCTGAGCATGTTCTACAGACACAGTATGGTCCCAGCTAAATCTCTAATTGTACTGTATAAACTTACCAACCTGAAAATTGCTTCAGTATAACAAATCCTTATAAATGAGACCTGGATGATAAGGTTCCTTAAGAGAATGACATGGTCAGAATAATTTGAAATGAATATTCATTGGTTCCTTTGTTCCTGATGCCACATTTAAGGTTTTCTCCTCTGTAATACATTACTCTATATTATGTTGGGGCCTTTATGCATGACAATAAGACATTAGCCTTTTGTAAAGTTTTTTTACACAGATATTTTATTGCCATCCACTGATTAGTTGTGATAATAACTAAGCAGTGATTTGCCCTAATCCAAATACAAACTTCTCTGTCCAAAAACTTTTATGACATTTTGTGGTTGTTTAAAAAACACTTCCAATTTTTGCCTAAAAGTTAAAATTAAAATACTGTTCACCATCTCCACACCTAATAACTAGTCATATAGTATCTGTCACTACATATCATGTATCATGATAATTTAAAAAAGAAAATAGTCTGATTTTTAAAAATCAAGTACCTTTTCATGACAGAAAGGGTGGTAAGGTAGCAAAGCCATTTTAGGTGCAGTTTTATCATTTTCATTTATTTTCACAATGAATATTTATACAGAATCGATTTGACTTCACGGAGTTGAAGAGTAAGGGGAAGGATAGAAAGGCAGTGACATCAGTGGCTGGGAAAGAAAGAGGCACCCACAAGTCCCCAACAAGATGCCCACAGGGACTCACAGTTTATAAGCACAGAAGGTAGCAGTAACAGCAATACTAGGGATCCATATAAAAATTTAGATGACTTAACTGTACCAAGCATTCCCGTGGTAATTACTGAATCCAAATCTGTCATCTAGTTAAATTTCACTAAATTTTATCAGTAAGCAATTAACAACGCCTGATTCTTATACTTGTATTCCATTTGTTCTATCATTTACATGCCTACTCTAGCATTTCCTAAGAAATTCCCAGGTCGATCCTGGAACATTCCTTTTTCACAGCAGAATATATTCAGCAGCTCAAATTCTCCCATTCTTAAACCATCAGTTCCTCTTGCTTAATTTCAAAAATACTTCAGAGTGTGAACCACACTGTAGATTTCTTTGCTCTCTGGGCAAAAATAAGCACCTTACTTTACACATTATATTTCTTGAATATGTATTACACTAAATAAAAGAAAATAATCACCTTCTCTTCTTAGCTTGAAAATCTAACATTGCAGTACTTAAAGCAAATGTTTTTGTCATGTCATACCTCAGAAAAGGTCTACTATCTGGGAAAAAAATTAATTATTTTGAGGATCACAGATGAAAAACAGTCATCAACATTGACTGTACATTTGCTCTTCTTTGTGAAACAATTTTGCACGTTAAATTTTAAAACTTTGCCTTAGATTGGTGCTATTAAAAATGGTGGCTGCCTAAAAAATGAGTATCTCTAAGACCCTGACATTGGCTCAGTTGAAGCACGGCTAATAACATCAAGGTTGTTGTTGTTTGATCCCTTTATTCACTTAAGAGTTGTTCGTGATGATCCTTATGGATCCTTTACAGTATTCTGTGAAATTTGTGAATTATATGTTCATTCAATTTCACACAGACATATATTTGATGTGTCTGTACACTTGAATTGAAGTATGATTTGCATATCAAGGCTAATTTAAAATTTGTTCTTCATTATAAAACAGTGACTAACCACTGTTTCTGAGTTTTCTGAAAATTTTCGGTGGTATTTCTACTTGCCCCTTTCTGCATTGACCACTGCAGCATAGTCAAAACATATTTGCATATATCTCCTATGAAGTTATGTCGTTGTAGTTGACAATTGGGTGGCTGAGAGCTGAAGAATTAACCCCTCAGTCACTGTGGCTGGTTACAGACATTATAATTAAGAACCAATGTCTTAATTTACAACTGTCATCCATGTATTCTATGTATAATAACGTATTCATCTGATAGCTCTCAGTTCACTTGCTTTTTATTTATTAATCTTTCTATAACTGCAGATGAATAATATGTAATCAGAAATATCTGTGTCAGTTTATGTTTACATCTAATGACATGTTCTTTTTTCACTTGTTAAGGAGGGATGAAACCTGCTGCAACTCTATTAACAAGACAAAAAGACCTGAAAAGAGATCTAATTTAAGAAATTTAAGGAATGATAAATGAATGAAGGAGATTGTATATGTTCAGCTATGAAATCTAAAAATCTTTGTAAACCATATCTGTATATGCTCCTATCTTCCTTTCCACACCAATATCGAGCATTCTGGGATGATTTAAAAACCACAGCTAATTTTATTAAGTAAATTCTATAGAGGTAGACTGAAAAATGTAGGAAAATATCTTAGCAAAGATCCTATGGTAGTCTCCACAGGCATTCCTGAAATCAATCTTTCGGAACATTCTGTAGGTCAAAAGTCCATTTAATTAAAATAGGAAAGGACAAATCTGCTGGAGAGGCAGAAAAGTGAGGGGAGAAAAGCAAGAAACCAGTACAAACACCGAGGTTAGATAAAAATTAGTATGAAGTAGCAATCAAGGCACTGGTAGCAGAGATTCCCTCTGCAGCCCATGGACCACACTGGAGCAGATATACACAGTGCAGCCCATGGCAAATACCCTGTTGGAGCGGATAGATATTTCCTGAAGGAACTTGAGCCCATGGAGGGCCCACACTGGTACAGAGTTTTTCCTGAAGGACAATATAGAGGACCCACACAGGAACAGGTGAAGAAGGAAGAAGCAGCAGAGAGGAACTGCTACATACTAACCATAACTCACACTCCCGAAGCCCTCTGCACCGTTCAGAGGGTGCTCCATAAAAGAATTGGGAATGAAGGATTGAAGTGGAGACTGGAAAAAAAGAAGACGAGGGAAAAAGTTCAGTTGTATGTTCTGGTTTTGTTTCTCACCATCCAAATCTATTTTAGTTCAAAATAAAATAATAGTCTCCAAATGAAGTCTGTTTTGCCTGTGATGGCTAGTGATAAGTGACCTCCCGGTCTTCAATTAATCACTAAGTGTTTCCTCTTATTTTCCCCCACTGCCTCTTTAGGAGAGTTGGTAAATGTGTCTAATGTGGTAAAGATTACCATTAGCTTGACACAATCAGAAAACATCATTTCAATGCATCAGCTTGTTCATTCTACATTTAAGACCTTCTAAAAAATGCTGAAACAACTTAAAGCATATAAATATTTAATTTGAAGCATATTGTAACATTCAGAAACTGTAAATCATGAGGTTTTACAGCACTTTTTTTTCAAACTAGGCCCTAACCAAAGAATCAGATAAGTGTCAGAAAGTCAAAAAATCTGTTCAAGACACATTTTTATTTTCTGCTTCAACATGCTCAGAAAAAAAGATTTCAGAAGCATATGAAGAATTTTTAAAATTACCAGAGTTTATTTTAAGACACAGTTGAAAATTCAGTATAAATTCAAAAATACAGCCTAAGCAGAAGTTTGCAATTGGCACTTTTATGACTGAATCCTGTCTGAAAGAAAGAAAGCTTCTATAAAGACACTGCAGAAGAATATCTATGGGTTTTCATATACTTGATTTATTAGATATTTAGAGTCTTATATGTTTTCCTTTTCATATTTGAATTTGTGTTTTAATTTTATATTTTTATAATGTATGCTTATTAAAATAGGCTCTACATAGCAATGTAGTGTACATCACTAAAAAGAACAAACAGCATAAAAGAAGAAATATAAGGAAATTATTTAATGTGGATCTCGTTTGTGGTAGAATAGCCTTCCTTAGATAAAAAATCTGTGTAGTTATCTGTGTTCCAAAGATTGACAGTACTATTTCAGTAAAGTTTATTGTACTAGACCATTACAAAACACATTAAGAGACAGAACAAATTTTATTTTGAAGTTGACTTTTTGTGCTTAGAGCATGTGATGAGGGACAATGCTATGACAGCTCAAGCTTACTCAAGCTTAATGACTGATTAAATTGGAGCTTGGAGATAAGAGAAATTCTTTAGTGATGCCTCAGTTGTCAATGATTGCTATGAGCAATTTTAAAGCTATTCAGGATGAGAGTAGCCAGCTTAGGTCTGAAGAAGGAGAATGTGGTACATATGACTGGGAGTTGGCACAAAAAAAAACAAAAAAAGAAAGAAAGAAAATAAAGCCCAAAAGGTTTCTCTTACTTGTATATGTAGGTGATAATCACAACTACATATAGGGAAATATAGACATCATCAGGGAAAAACATAGTGGATCTAAGGGTACAATGTAAGCAGCAGCTGTAACATGAAAGACAGAAGTGAAAGGCTAGGCACATTATAAGTCAGCAGGAGCAAGATGCCTAAAAACACAATGTTCTAGGCTAAAGAAAATAAAGAAGTCAAGTGTGGAGCAGAAGTTCCCCTTCTGAGTGTTGATCTGAGAAAATATTTCTGACAAAATTATCCCACTTCTTGCACACAGAATATTTTACATCTAAATTATTATTATTAGAACAGCAAGTATTTAAGACTAGTAATGTGTCCAGTCATAAAAAAGACAGAGGCTTGTGTTTGGATGAGAAAGGGCTATAACTGCTCCGTTCTTTCAGATGTTTTGGGAGAAGTGCATATCTTCAGTTCTGCTGTGTCTTCTGAAAAGCTCACTTCAAATGCAAAAGCTGCATCTTGAGCAGCATATACAGAGCCAATGGGTTTATTTAAGCACATTGGTTTCACATAACAAGGAACATCCTTCAGCAATATTTAGGTCTCACTGAGACTTACAGTCTCATTCAGAGGGCAAATTTGGTCTTCAACGCATCTTCAGAACAGCTTTCACAAGACAATGTAAGTTGCTCTATAGAGTTTGTATGGCTATGTTTTGGTAGCTGGTGGGCTGCAGGGGTGGCTTCTGTGAGAAGCTGCCAGAAGCTTTCCCCATTTCCGGCAGAGTCAATGTCGGGCGGCTCCATGACAGATTTGCTGTTGGTCAAGGCCAAGTCAACCAGGAATGGTGGTAATACCTCTGTGATTATGCATTTAGGAAAAAAACAAAAGGTTATTGTGAAATATAATTGTGGCCAGAGAAGACAAGAGTGACAATATGTGAAAGGAATAACTCTGCAGACACTAAGGGCAGTGAAGAAGCAAAGGCAGAGGTGTTCCAAGCACTGGAGCTGAGATTCCCCTGCAGCCTATGGAGGTCCATGGGGATGCAGAGATCCACCTGCAGCCCATGGAGGAGACTCACACTGGAGCAGGTAGTTGCCTGAGAGGAGGCTGTGAATACTTGGGAAACCTGTGCTGGAGCAGGGGCCTGGCAGAGACCTGTAGACCTGTGGAGACAGGAGCCCATGCTGGAGCAGGTGTCCTGGTAGGACTTGACCCTGTGGGGGACCAACACCAGAGAAGGATGTGCCTGAAGGATTGCACCTTGTGGAAGAGTGACCCACATTGCAGCAGTTTGTGGAGAATTCTTGCTTGTGTGATGTGTCCATGTTGAAGAAGTTCCTGGAGGGCTGTCACCCACTGGAGGAAGCCCACACTGGAGTAGGGGAAAGGCTCTGAGCAGCAGCAGAAATGACTTGCGTTGAACTGACCATAACTCCCATTCTCTGTCTCCCTTAGCTGCTGAAGGAGGAGGAGGTCAAGAATAGGAAGGAGGAAGAGGTGGGGGAAAGGTGTTTTTAAGATTTATTTTACTTCTCATTATCCTGCTCCAATTTTGTTAGTAATAAATTCAAGTAATATCCCCAACTTGAATCTGTTTTGCTCATAACAGTATTTGGTGAGTACTCTCTCCCCTGTTCTTATCTCAACTCATGAACCTTTGTTATATTTTCTCTCACCTGTCCAGCTGAGGAGTGATAAAGTGACACTCATGGCTACCTGGCATCCAGACAGGGTCAACCCGCTACAATTGTCTTCTGTGCTAATATTAAATGTACTGCCTACTTCTGGTGGCATGACAAAAATTTTATTGCAGAAAATGCTTTGTTGATTAGGAATCCTGTCTCATAACCAAAAAATGTACTGGGCAGAATGGACTTATTTCTGATTACTTTGTTAAGTTTGAGATCAAAGGTGGCAATGTAGCTTTATCAATATTTTCAGGCTCAAAAAATGCCACACCACAATTTCAAGGAACTTAGTTGACTGCAGTTTATTTTAATATTTATATTTATTCTATTTTACATTATTTTGATTAATATCAGTATGTAATTCTATATGTTAGGTATAGTGGTCTACAATACAAAAGTCCTATGGATTACTCCTTATTTCTCACTTTAGTCACTTTGTGATCTTGGACAATCCCAGCTTCAAATCTTCATTTTCCTATTTTGTCTTTTCTGTGAGAAATCAGATCTTGGAGAATGACTTGAAGTCTTCTCACAGACAGAGCAGTGGTGATTATCTTCTTAATTTACTGTCTAAACATAAATTTATATATATTTAAATATAAATATAAATTTAGACTTTGTCAACTTGGAAGTGAAAAGGAAAAAATATTCAGAAACCCTTAGTAAAACAACTCCACAACAACAAGAATTCCCCAGATAAAAATCCATTCAAATAACTGAATTGTTTTATAAGACATCCACAGGGGTGTAGCATCAATATTTAGAATCATTTTTGAAAACAAAGGGAACAGTTGAAACATTGTTTTATGATAAATGAACTCTCAGGTATTTCTTATTAGCAGAAAAGTTACCATTTTGGATACATTATTTAGCAGATATATAGGTCTTTAAAAGCATTGGATTTTTGAGATAAAGGAATTCACTTTGTCTTGCACTGTTTTTGTTTGAAACTATCCCATTGTCTTTTTAAACACCTAGAGAGAAAATAAAAGGTTTAGCTTTTTCCTCTATCCCAACCAGGCCCCAGCTGTTTGTTGATATCCACTCTTTTCCTTCTAATTACTGTGCAATAACTGTAATAAAAATTTTGGTAGGTCTAAAGGATATATTTAATATTTTTATTTATTCATTCACTTTATTACTATGTTCATCTCTGCTTTTCCTTTAGGGATAGCTCTCCACACTGTGCTTGAACATACTTTTTTACTAAGGACATGCAACTTTTTTAGGTGCTTTCTGGATCAAAGGAAAGCAGAGTTTTGGGTTCCAGAGCGGCCAAACCCTTTTTGCTTAACTCATGTTCTCTTTTGGCACAGCACAGACACTCCTTACCTGACTGTTCCAGAGTGCCAACGCTGTTTGGTTATTTTGTTTGCTTGGTTTGGTTTTGGGTGGGTTTTTTTTTTGGTTGATTGGTGACTTTTGTTTTGTTGTTTGATTTTTGGGGGTTTTGTTTGTTTGTTTTCTTTTAATAAGAATAGGGTCTTCTTTTACTTCTTAGTAAACATTTGATCTTACTCAGGCTTCTAGCATTGCTTAAATTTTAGATGGCAGCTGAATTAACTCTTCTGGACTGAACATCTAAATTTTGTACATAGCCAGTGGGGTTAAAAAGATATCTTTAAAGTCTCCTTCCTGACTTAGTATCCTAGCCCATGAAAGCAACCACCTCCTTGTTGGCCATCTAAACATCTTAAAATATTTGAAGACATTAAAACATAAGTTATAACTAGTGAATGCAAATCAACTTGTACAACATATGATATGCAACATATTTATTGTTTCTAGGCATGTTTTGCATACTATATAATTCATATTGCCCTGAAAAGTCAAATTTAAATCCAAACCAGATATTGTTGTCATACATATTATCAAGTAACTCTCTTCTTTTAAGCACTGAGGAATTCTTTAACTTACCCTCCATTCAATTGATGTTTTGCAGATAGATGAGTCAAAATACATAATTCTATTTACATATAATTCCTTTCTCCTCCTAAACTAATGTATTAATTTTTCACAGAGCAAATTTCAATAAAGGACTAAACAGAGGAAAAATTCCTCTTTATTAATATATTTAGGATTATACACTTACTAAAAATAAATAGGAAATATTTATTTGACATGCAGAGTTTAAAAAGTACTCTCTGTTGAGGTGACCCTAAATTCTATATCTGATGAGTTACTTTTTTAAGCAGCTGCACTTTATTTTTGTAAGTACACTAAGAAATTTTGATATTCATCTACTGGGATAAAAAAGTATAAGAAATAAAACCCTGTGGCTATGGGAATAGTTTACAACTATTCTGCAAAAGCATGTCCTACATTTATGAATAAAAATCTGATTTATAATCTAGATAAACTACTTCTATAATAACCAGTGCCTGTTTTTCTTCTTTTATTCTTACAATGAACCTAGATCTGTTTCCCAAGATATACACATATTTTAATTGTGACCAAAGTATGCAAAACCTCTCAAAAGTTATAAATCTTACAATGCCTTACATGTATGCCCTTGACAAAGCACAGTGTAGTAAAATAAGGTTATAGAGACAGCATAGCAAAATATGTTTACCTAAATGTTCTCTTTTGTCCATAAAGGATTTACATAGCAATAAGTTCCTTTCCTAAAATGAAGAACAAGCATTATGTTCATACAACAGAATAAATCCACCATAAAAAGTGTTGGAAACAGCAATATATGTTCTTATCATATCATGAGGCTAATATAATTTGCTATGCTAAATTTAACTTGAATGTTTCTCATCTATTTTAATTAAATAACACTTGAAAAAAATGCATGCCAAAGGACCAGTAATTTATGTAGCTTGAAAGGAAAAAAAGATGTTTCCTCTATAATTGCCTAAAACTGTGTCGGAGGTTCGGGGTTGCCTTGGAATTTTTTTTTTTTCCATCACTGTTACTAAGCAACAAATGACTGGGTGATATGGGGGCTATCAACTCTTTTGTGGGAGACAAAGGGTGTGCTTGGGTAGGGGCAGGTAAGGGAAGAGCCGAGCCGGCCTTGAGGACAGGCACTCACTCTCGTTGGACAAGGAGGAGGAGAGGCTGCTCTCTTGCTTTTGGCTGCGACCAGAGGAAATCCAACTGTGCCCTGTTTTCTTTCTCCTGGCTGGGTGTGCTTTGATTCAACCTTTTTCCTCACTGGGAAGAGCACGTTTCCCCGGGCTGCGTTTTCTCGCAGCAGTTACTGGGAGAGTCCAGCTGCCTTTGCTGCCTGCCCCCCTCTGCTGCCCGTTCCCCCCC
>VZRZ01005127.1:263363-300280 GCA_013398175.1 Climacteris rufus | reverse complement strand
CCTGGGACCGCAGCGTCTGTTGTAACTGCAGAAGTCCTTGCCACCTAGCAGCTAGCCGGGAAAAAAGAGGGAGAGGGCCGGCTCCTGCCCCTGTCACCCTGTTTTTGCCGCTCTGAGCTGCCTGGCTGCTCTCCAGCCTGTCCGCCATTCCCAGCTGCCTGAGGCTGACCTGACCCTGCGCCACAGCGCCACCTGCAGCCGCTCGGGAGTCATCGCAACCGCCCTGCCCGACCGGGAACTCAACAGCGCCACCTGCTGGGGTTTTTTTTGACCGTGATTACATCGCATGGGAAAGTTATCTGCTATTAGTTTCTGGTTCTATTTATGGTTGTTATTATTGTTATTACTTGTTTATAAATACTAGTAAAGAACTGTAATTCCTTTTCCCGTATCTTTGCCTGAGAGCCCTTGATTTCAAAATTAAATAATTCAGAGGGAGGGGAAAATCACATTCTCTGTACTAAGGGAGGGTTCAACCTCTCTTAGCAGACACTTGTCTTTCAAAACTGAGACACACTGTCTTCTTAATCTCACCCTTGCTCTCTCTCTTACTCTTCCTTTTTGTTTTTTTTACTGTTTGGGACAAATAAACTGAGGTTTACAGTTGCAGAGAATTGTAATGTCTTAGGACAAATCAAAACTTCAGATCCCTGGGCCATGTGAAGGCTCTTTTGGAATTTCTCATTGACTTCAGGAATATTTGCCATTTACATATGGTTTCTTTCCAGAAAAAAAACAAAAACAAAAACAAATCAAAATTAGGGATTTCCAGTGTATGATTCAAGCTGTGTGATTTTCTATGAGATCTTTATTTATCAGACCGTACAGTATAGTAAGACTATTTTATTTTACACAGGGCTTTTCTTATCAAAGTAATCATTGTGTGCTTCACCTGATATAGTATTAAGAAATGGGACGTTTATTTTCTGATTCTCTTGTCTATGGAAAGAGTGCCCTGTTTCTCATGGGTTTTAGTTTGGGGGTTTTTGGTTGGTTGGTTGAATTTTCTTTATGTAAGTCATTTAACCTACTTGGAAAATACTGACAGCAGTGCACCTTGCAGTTGAGCTTGACTGATAGTCCTTAACTCTCTGAGAAAATAATACCATAATCCACATCTGTCCTACAAAGATATGCTTTATCCTTACCAGGGAGTAAGTATGTCAGAAGGTAACAGCCACTGGAAACTCCAAGTATCCTTTTAAATACACTGGTCTTTGCTTTTGAAATCTATATAAAGTCAGTGCTGGAAAGAAGGTGGGCTTCATATTGTCTTTTTTGGACCACCTGCAGGGAAAAACTGGGGTCTTCCTTCCACAAAGAAAGTACTGGTTGTGTTCACAGTGCTTTCATCACTGTAGCCACACTACTTGGCAGTTGGCTTTGGCTCCCTCTGGGCCTCATGTAGTACCCCCTGTTATCTACATAATTTTGTGTGAAGAAGAAAGTAGACCCAGGAGAAAACTGCAGTGGCAATATTACAGGTGGTCAGGTTCTGAAATAAAGCAGGAAATAAAATTGAGGGTATGGAAAATTTTATGGGCACTCACTGAAGTTAAAATTTTCCAAACACACTGCATCTCTTCAAGCCAGTCAGAAGGTGGAGAAGAGATTAATGAAAAAAAGCCAAATTATTGACCTCCAGAATGAAGCATTGTGGGTGCTACCATAGAAGACTTCAGCATCTACAAGGAGGTCTACCTGTGTTTCTCCTAAACTACTGGTAGTCTCTGAATGATCTCATTAACCAGGACTGGTTAATTTAAGTAAAGCTGATCATGGTGGCAGAAGCAGAATGAATATGTGACAGGCCTCAGATACGTATTTAACATTTTTTGTCTCTCTGACAGAAAATATAGGTAGCCAAATGAGCATATCAGCCCATATTTTGGATCAAAAATGTACTTATCTGACATCATTAAAAACCTATAATTTGTTAGGAAATTGTAAAATTCTACTTTGAGGTGTTCTGTCCCTTATAAAACAAGGATTATTTCTGAGGGATATTGTAACCATGAAATAATGCAGGTTTCTGCAAATTTCAAGCAGTCTTATAAAAATGTCCAGGGCTGCACAGGTTTGGAAAGGATTATATAAACACAGAATTTTTTTTTTTGCATTTATAAGTGCTCTAATAGTTGTTAATTTGTTTTTAAGATGCAAAATTCTTGTAAAGAAAGCGTAATGCTTCTATGACTGGACTTTATTTAAGTGCCACTTCACCCTAAACTTCTTTAAGTATACATACTACTTAAGAATATTTTACAATACCAAATGTTGAGCTATTTTATTAATAAAAATAATTTTCTAAAATGAATTAAGGTGTAATAAAATCTTAGTCTATTACAACAGATACATAATCCACTGAACAGTCTAAGTATCAGCAATGTAAAAGAGTACTCATTTTTTCTTCTCATTTTCAATGACATTCAAAATAAAAGAAAATGCAAACATAGATAAAATTATTTGATATGTCAACAACAAATCTAGCAAAATTCTAAAGCAAATAAACCTGAAAAATCATTCATTTTATAATAGTTCTGCCTCCATTATGTAGTCTACATTATATCTATAACCTTGTAGCAAAAGTGTTTATACAAGTTTTAGTGTGAAATGGAAAAGTAGATCTTGAACATCTGTCATATTTTCCCTGCAAACCCAGTTAAGGAAGTGGACTGGCAATAACTGGACTCTCATCCTTCGAGTGTGCTAGTCTGTATAACCTTACTGACTCATCAAGAAACACTTGCTGTGCCATGAAAAATAAGGCAATATCACCCTGCCTCCCTGCTGCACTGAAGAAAGAAAGAGCAGAAATTAAACTCTAAGGGAAAAGTGAGACACAGGGTTTGGAATAAAATTGTTACTAATTTTTGCCTTTTCCATAATTTTTCTTACAAGCTAAGGCTTGTCTCATTAAGTCGGTGGAGGAATATATGGTCCTCCAGAAGGGTCCTTCGAGCATCTAAGTCAGAACTAGAATATCTCACTAAACCAGATGAGGTGAACATCCCATTGAGTTACAATCTTCCTGCCAGCAACAATATACTGTGCTGATCTTTGTCTAGACTAGATGGTGTGCTAATAAGTGAGGACTCCTGCAAGTATTGTTCCAGTCTCTTTTTTTTTTTTTTTTCTCCAAGAAAAGTAGCACATATCATTGTTTAAGTTAAGAAAGTGTGAAGTCATATTTCAAGGCCTCATCAACTGATTGATCCAGTGTTCTGTTCTCATTCTTCCATGTCATGCATACTTGCTTATTCTGTCTCCTAGATCTTTTAGCTGTCTCATTTGTAGTTAATGTTTTGCTTCCTGGACCCTCTCTAATTTAGTTACATTAGTTTATCAGTGAACACTATTTTGATTTAGAAAAAAGAAGGGGACATGAGGCTTCCAAACTTGTTTTCTTTCCTTTACTGTGGATTCTAAAAGAACAATACTAAAAAGCCCATGTGTCTTTTAGTTTAACTTACTTTAGGCCTTTCTAAGGAATTTATAACAGTGCCCATAACACAATTCTTTTACTTCTCTTTTGAGTGACAAATATCTGTTCAGTCACTTATTCTTATAAAGAATAAGGTATAGAGTTAACCCTCTTATTCTGTATTGTTAAAAGTTGTGCATATCATGGCTTGTCCTGCAGTTTTCACAGATCAAAAATTTCCACGGATATTAATGAACATTTTGGATTTGTAAGAAATGAAGGATTCAGTTTCTCAGGCAAATGGGATGAACACCACTTTTTTTCTGCTATTTCATGAGATTTTCAGGTTTAAAGGAACTCTCCCATTTTAGGCTTCCATTGAGGCAAACCAAGTGATGGGTAATCTACAGTTTCCAAAACTGAAAGTTTTTTATAAAGTACCATTTTTTAAAATACTATGATTGGACTGAATGCTATTCTTAAATTGGTTCCTAATTTAATAGACAGTTCATATGGGAGGGATTACAGGAAGAAAAATATCAGTTTTTAGCTGAAAAACAGAACACAGAGAAAGAAATAGGAACTGAATAAGCACCTGAGGACATGGACTTATGCTGTATGTATACTTTCTTATTTCCAGTTTTGATTTAAAGCTATAAAGATTACTCTCTTTTAGGTATAGCTAAAAAAAACCATAAAATTGGCATAGGTGAGAATAGAAACAAAAGTGTTTTAATACAGACAAAACAGCAACTGCAAAAGCAGTCCAGTCCTGGATATAAATTAATTCAGGAATCAACATATGTAAGAAATTCAAAGACTATTAGTTCAACATAGTAAAATACATATGGTGAGAAAAAAATTTATAAGCTCCACAACAAATATTGGTTTAGAAAAACTAAAAGAACAGATAAGGCAAATTATCAGAGAAAGAAGGACTCAGCTAAGTAGATTAGCAGGCATTATAAGGGAAACTGGTAGTCTTAAAACCTTCATTTTTCCTTTGTATAACCTATTGTAAACATCTGCAATTTGGGGCTAAATGTTCAATTTATACTGTCAAACCAAATAGAATAAAGCTACTGAAATGAATTCTGAAAAATTAAGTTGGTGGCAGAAATAAAAGCTACCACACTGAGTTAAGTATAAATGCTAAATAACAGAAGCTCAGAAACTTTCCTCTTTTTGTAGAGAAAAGTGGTATACAGGACATATTTACAACAATAAAAATGAGTCTGTGTGTAATAAATTTCAAGCTAGCTTGAACTTTCTTTAGTCTCATATTTCATTCCTGCTCCGATGAATTCAACTGGAGCTTTGCCCTTGAATTTGACAGCAGCAAGTTAAGACTATAGGCTTAAAGGTTTATATTGTAGACAGCATTATAGCTTGTTTACTTGCTGTCTACCAGCAAAATCAACACTGATTCCAGTAAGTATTCTTAAATTAAATAATTGCTTTCTGGGGCAGGGGGAATGTATGTTGTTTCCTTAAATCTGACAAGTACTTGGATATTTTGCCGTTTTGTCTTTATATATATAAGGATGTCCTGAATAAAATTGAACAGCTTGGCAAACTGTGGTAGCTCAGAATATCCATTTTACTTTGTTTTCCTCTCAAATATGTCTACCAACACACTTTTCAAGAATTAAGTATAAAAACCTTGCTGGAACCCCACCTAATATTTTAGGCACTAAAAAAATGCAAAATTAATGTTTATATAGAGCGACATATTTCTGTTTATGTGTTTGTGTTGTGTGTGTGCATCCCTAAAAATATATGTGCTTGCAAACATGTTTATATTTTTTTCTGCATGAAATGGAGAAGTTTTAAAACATTTATAAAATGTGTAGCTTAGTAGTGTTTCTTTATCTTTTACAACCACACCTTTCTATCACCAGCTTCTGCTCCAGCCCCAGGGTTCATTACTGACTCCCTGCTTTCTTTCGTTATTTCTTTGCCTCATACTGTTGCCTGCAGCTCCAGTAATGTTGGCCAAATGCCCAGCTAATCATCTGAATTGAACTCTGCTGTCATAGTCTAAAGCTATAGGGATGTCTCAGCACCATGCTCATTAGGGCTTGTGGTTCTCTATAAACATAGTCCAGAGTCAAGGTGGCCTATCACAGAGGCAGGATTGACTGAGATTACCTGTGCTGTAAACCATTCTGTGTCTTGTTCGGAGCATAATTATACTTCAGTATTGACAGGTATCACACTGTTTGAGGACTGCCTAAAAAGATGTAGTAAAAAACCCCAACATTTTGTTTTCTTGTATTTTTAACTCAGCCACAATAATGTTACCATAAACAGTAATAATATGCCAAGAGATTGCAAGCATGCTACATTTTACCTTAAATATAAAACATGTACATAAATAAACAGTACATTCATTTTAGTGCCAGGCTTTTTCATAATTTACATAGTATTCTTATGTAATGAAAACCCTAAAGAACAAAAGAATGCAATACATTTAAAGAATATAATGTAATGTTCAGTGCAGTGCCAATTGGATTAACAGATCCAGATGTACTGCTATAGAAACACATGCACCTAACATCTTAACTCTGAATTTGTTTCTGTCTCAGTAAGCATGAAGCATTATTTTTGTTTAGACTTTGATACATTTCTCGAAAGTAACAAAAAGTAATCCTTACCCAAAAAATACTCTATATACTTCTTTCCTTCACTTCCAAGATCTTCCTTTATAAATCCTCTAAGCACTGTCTCAGTGCTCAAAGGGAGAACACTTTAAAAGATATAGAACACAGAACATGAACAGAATTTCAAACAACGTGTGTTGTGCCAAGGCCTTGCACTCTGAAATTTTGTATTGTAACTGTGTAACTCATCCTATATGTTCATTCGAAGAAAGTACTGCAAAACTACGCAATAAGACAGAGACACTGATATATGTGTCTATTTTCTAACAAATCAAATCTTTCTACACCTGAAAGCTGTTAAAAAACTATTGAAATTATAACTTTTTTATTCTAACTTTCTAATTATTCGAGGTAAACATAGATCATGAACATTCTTACATTGATTATTTTCAATTACAATAAAGAAGAGAGAGGAAGATATATTGGAATTGAAGAGTTGGAGCAGATTGCACAAATACTTTACTGAGGACAAGAAACTTGAATTTCCCCTTGGTGAATGTAAGTTGGGCTAATAAAGGTTTGGAATTTAACTCCCATTACTAACTGGCCAAAACAGATGGATGATTTTTGCAGGGCTGACACTTGCAGAATTCCTCCTTCTGAGGAATCAGACTTCATTGTGTTTTGGATCACCTGATGACGATTGCAGTGGATGCTGATTAAATATATTTCCACATGGATTGATAAATGAAGGGAGCCTTACCTTGTCCACTTCCAGGCAACCACCAGTGTTTGGTTGGTCACCAGAACCATGACTGGTAAGAAAAATTCCCTCTTCTTGATGGCAGATATAGTTCCAAATTTTGGTGAATGTACATAGAATCCAAAAATGTTCATTTGTTTGTTCGAAGGAATCACCTTCCAGTATTACAGAAAACGCACAGCAGGACAGAAACTTAGCAACAGCAAGGTGTAACTTAAGGACTGCTGTTTGTATCCATCCATGAAACAGACTGATACTACTGATTCTTTCTCTCTTTTCATCCCTCCTCTGAATCCGTTCAATAACACCTATCCCTGCTGCTCTAAAACAGTCAACTATTATGAAATCTAAGTGCTATACTAACGAGTTAGGGGGTTTAGTTTCTTTGCTGTCTTATGCTGAACAATGTCAAGCATTGAAAGACAGCTGCTTTTTAATGCTGGTCCTCAAATGATGAAAGGTTTGCAAAAAGTAACCTCTCATGTCTGGCCTATATGTAAGAGTGTAGAAGACAGCTGGGCCTCAGCCTCAGCTGTTTATAGAGATGGTGACCCTTTTGCTTTCTGGGACTCAAGGTGTATGTGGTCAAGAAGCTGCAGAACAGCTATACCCAAAACCCACTTACAGCAAGGAATAGTGACAAGGTTAATGAATGAGTGAATCATCATTCACAGAGAAAAAGTAGAGCAAGAGTGATGGTGAGAATAAAAGGGGACAAGCCCAAAAGGGAGATGCATCATCAAACACAGGGGTTCATTTGTCTGAAGTGCTGCCTTTTGAGTGTAAAAATGTTAACTCTGTGGCCATGTGACATGACTATGATACAGAGGGAATCATGTGGACTTGTGGAAGATCAAAATGCAACTAATATATATTCCCTCAGGAGATAAGAGAATAACTTAGAATGTAACTCAAACTGATAACAGTAAATTGCTTGAGTAGCAAATTAATTCTTTTTAAAAATTATAAGATACAGTAATTTTGATCAGGGGACAGAAGAATTCATATTATTCCATAAATATTCAGAATAAGAAACATGCATTTGATGCATCTCCACCATTATGATGTTCCTGCTCCACTTTCAGTTACTGTGTGTCAGTACAGGTCCATTGACATCTAAGGAGGCACACAGAAGTATTTCAGGCAAATAGCTTTTTCTATAGTTTGCAACACTTAAAATGCAGTTTCGTTCTGTCAAATGTAACTTCTTAGATGCCAGAAAGAAATGTAACAGCTCAAATAATGAATCAATATTTTGAAACGTAACTTAATATAAACTTTATGATACCTTCCCTATAAAATATTTTAGAAACAGCTTAAGTTAATAATGATGTTTTGATAACTTGACTGCAGTGGGTGCAGGTATGAGTGCATGGAACAGCTCAGATGATAGACAGTGAGGGCACTTATTCTCAAAAAGCAGATGCTGACTAATATGTGTGAGAAAGAAACTGCTGAAGTAAATATAGATTAAAAGGACATATGAGTGTATCTTCATACTGCTACATAGTATGGGTTTAGGCTAATTGAAATCCCACAAAGATGATTTTAACTAACCTGTCTGGCTTCATCCTAAAATGGATTAGGACTGCTTCCACAACCTGCTAATGACATTCAGTTATTAATCCACTTGAGCTGACAGGTTAGCATCAACCAATTTTGTACCACAATGTATTACTGGAGACCTCCAAATCCTTGCGATTATTGACTTAATTGGATAAAAACAGTATAGCAGATGTTCTGGGAGCAATTTCTTAGACTTCAATGAATCAAAAGGCATGTGTAGTGTGGGCAAAAGCAGCTACCAAATTGAAGAACTGCATGTACCTATTAAAAATAGCGTGTTTATTTACTCTGCACAGACAAATACTATTACACAAAGATACTTCTTTTTTTTGTCTGATACTTGAAACGTAGGTCATAGCTTTATTTTTCAGTAATGAGTCCTAAAGATTATTTATTGCAAGGGGTCCCTTCTGTAAATAATTAAGAATAAAACGGCATCTGCATAACAAATTAATTTGACTAATAAATCAACTGAAAGGAGCAAACTATGCAAAGAAACCTAACTATGTAAGGACTATGTAAGGTTTGTAATGTGTCTACAGATCAAAAAACAGTAACAGTGTTTTATCTTGTCCTCTGTAACATGAAATTCATAAAGTCATTAATTCAAAATTAATAATGAGAACACACATGCATAAAGTAATCAACAATATGTACATTAATTTTAAATTATTCTAAACAATTTTCTGTAAGTAATATGTTATTTTTAAGTACAAGTCCACAACAACAGCAATGGATATGTGCACTAACTCATGGAGAGTATATAAACTCACTTATTCATCTGCAATACCATGGACAGTCTTAGATAAGAACTTCAACTAATACCATTTATGCAATTACTATAGATGACATTTCACCTGATAGGCGAACAAAACCAGAAGGACCATAGCATTCCTACTTGAATGGCTCTGACAGCACTCAGTGTTGGGGAAGATGAAACAGGAAAGCCTTATAAATATGATTGCCTGGCAAAAGATGCTGAGAATATGAAAACGACAAGCAAGATTGAAATGAAAGCATGCTTTGAGATACCAAGTCTTAGTTACTGAACAACTGGAAAACAATGGTATAGCTAGCTGAAGGTAATCCCCTTTTAATTAAACAATACCCTATACTGCAGACAGGTCCAAGGGTCAGAGAAGACCCTACTAATGTGGCAGAAAGGGTCCAAAGAATAGTTTTTAAGGCTTAAAATGTAATGCAGTATGGTAATGTAACAATTCTTATAGGCTGTATGTAAATGCTATAGGATTTGTATCTTGTACTAGATTGGTTGATGAAAATTAGAATATTCAACACAGGAGATTTATTGAATTGTAAAGGAGAGTCTCGCTCTCTTGCTTTTACTCTCTTGTCTCTCTTGCCATGATTCTCTTCACCTCTTCACTCTCTCTCTCCTGCTTTTCTGGCCTGCTTCGAGCTGCAGCTGGCAGCTCCTAGCAGGTCCCCTGTATCCACTCCCTTTGCAATAAACCTCATGCTCTAAGACCTGCCTTCAGAGATCTCTCATCTCCATCCGTCCCGACTGTCCAAACCAGACCGACAAGTATGACTAATTCTACAACTCAGTCCTTGTCTATCCCTGAGCAACCCTCAGACCTGTGGGGGGACCCAAGCTGGGACTCCCCCTCGTCTGCCCACGGCCCAGCTCTCAGGGCTGTTGTCCCTGCCCAGCAGCGCAGCAGCAGGGCTGGGCCTCAGCTGCCACAGGCCCCACCGAGCTGTGCCCCCAGCAGCACATCCCAGCCTGCACTCAGACCCTGTACCCAAAAAGATCCCTGATGTTCAGGGTTGACCCCACCATCGCCCTGCTCCTGGCTGGGGCTGAAACAGGCAGTGAGAGCCTGGTCCTGTCCCAACAGACATCTGAGGAAAGCCCCAGAGTTAAGGAGCAGTTAGGCTGCATGGCACCTTCAGGCAACTATACAAAACTATCTTTACTGATATATTGCTTGAAATTACAACAAATCTTTTAGGAAAAGAAAAGAAGTTGCAATTGTTGTACACAATAATTTACTTATATGTTGGAAAAAAGTATTAACTGGTAATATAATAATTATACTCTGCATATGAGTTAGTTTGCTACTAATTTGTATCTACACGTACACACAGAAGATACTTACTGAGCAACAAGCGTAAAAAGCAGAGATCATAAGGCACTGCAAGAATTTAAAGCAGGCTTTAGGGTCCTACATCCAGTGCCAGAGCAATGGACACACTAACCGATTTGTAGGTATTGCTGAAAGCAAACGACTAAAAGAGAAGAGCAGATGCATCTCCTAGCACTTTCCAATAGCAATATGGATTTTATTAACATTTTCAGCCTGTTCAAATCTAAACTAATACAGTTATAAATCCATTAGAATTCTCTAAGAGAGTTAATTTTTTTTCAAAAATATTTTACTTAATTGACAAGACTGACTTCCAGACTACAAAGCTAATATTTTATCCTATTGATGGCCAAGAAATTTGAAAAATAATTAAGAAGCCAAATAATTTTAATGGCTTAGGTAGTAAGGCAAAAACTTGGGAGACCAAAAGGTACTAAATGGTATCAAGTTGGACAAAGAAATCAATAACTTTAACTTGAACAAGCAGTATTTTTATTATGTATTTCTGTGCTAGGATATTGCATGCATTGCTGGAGTGGTAGAACACTGGCAGCACTCTACCTTCCACAAAGCACAAAAGAAGAAAAAAACACCAAGAAAAACTGGTAGAAAAATGAAATTATTTTTTATTAGCAGAAGTCTCTAATGCAGGTAAGATATGTTACCACAAAAACCTGCAATCAAAAGCAGTTCCTACAGTTGCTTTGTAGCTCTTCACACTTAGTGATTTGTAAATGATGATGTAGATTATAAAAAAAAAGTTTAAATACTGCAGTGCTCCACTGGCATGGATTAAATCTTAAACACAAGCAGTGAGTTTGTTGGTGAGATTTACACTTGATTTAACTCCTGAAACTAACTGAAAGGGAATCAGGTTTTTCATTATTTAAAAAGTTTTCTTGTAAAAAAAGAACTATTAACTTTATTGTTTTCAGCAAATGGAACAGCCTTGTTGTTCAACTGTAATATTATTAAGGAAAGCCAGAAAATGGCACCTTAGTATGCTCAAAGTAAGTAATTTTTTCAAAACTTCTCTATAAGAGTTTTCTAGTTCTGCACTTCTGATAAACTTTTATAATTCATGTGCCTTTGCTGCCTTTTGTTTGGCACATAATCAGATAGCTCTAAGGCCCTTGCCACCCATCCCTTTCAAAAATCTCAAAGTTTAGACATGCTAGAAGGAAAATATTTTTAACAGAGATTATTTAAAGTTTTCTGCATGGTACAGAAAATTCAAGCCCTTATGCTAGACATCAAGCATCCGAAAAAGGAGTCAGTACTTTCTGTCTCTGATTTGGAGACACAACAGGCCACAAACATAAACACAGCAAAAAGTTTTGGAGAATGTTATAAGAACTTATCAAACTGTTTCAGAGTGAGACAAAAATTTTATAAGCTACTCTCATCAAGATGCTCGTCTTACACTCTACTTCAGCTTCCATATGTAATACTAAGATATAAAAAAATCAATTTCCAAGAATAAGCCGATCTTTGCAGTACCTGAGCTCTCTCTTTGAGTCATGGAGAAGACCACTCTCCAGTATGGTTTACAAAGACTATGAAAGCTATCTGACATGGATGCAAAATATTTGTGTTTCATTTTTTTGCTAATCTGTTCAACTCCTAGGATCTTAGCTGTATCCCAGAGGGACAGTTTCATTATTTTAAAAGGGGGCTAAAGACAGCTTTTAAGAAAGTAAACACAACTCATCTAAAAATATTAGGGTGTCCTTGTGAAAATGCAAATTTCCATTTAAAGTTATTTAAATGAGTAAACACATGGACTTCTGTAGAGAAAAAATGAAAGTGAAAAAGTTAGATGAGGTTAAAAATGTAGAAAGGAAAATTACTCTGTCATCCAAAAGATAATGAAATTTTAAAGACATTACAAAGAGTCAGTTCATAGAATGCTTTCTAAAAAACACTGTGTAACTCAAGCTAATAAAATTAAAGAAAGTTGTTGAATAGAAACATTTACTAATTAGATATTTTTAAAGGCAACATTAGCATTTCAGTTTTATGGTCTGACAAATCTAAACAAAAAAAAGGAACACTCGTCTCTGATTTTATCAGAGATAAGGTTACAATATTATAACAATATAGCATACTATTTTTCAACCAACAGTCCAAAAGAAAAACAGTAATGAATCATGTATGGACATCCATATTAAAAATGAATTTAGTCTCCATATTGTATAAATGTGTTTTTACGCATTTGGGAGATAACAGGCTTGCAGGTAACACCCCTGGTATCCTGGAACCCATATAATATGTTTTGAACTTGACACAGACATGGGCAGCCACTTCCCCAGCAGTTCCTCTTCCTGTGATTCCAGAACAGTAGTTCAGTCACTGCCAGATTAAGATCTTTAGTTGTAGAAGCATCGTTTGAATCCACAAAGTCTTGTTCACATTAGTAACTTCCTTAATGTCAGAGAAGGTATTCATCTGATAGAGCAATGGGAATGACAGATGTCCCTAGTCACTTTCAGCAATTATTGTTAAATATCTAGAATAACAGAATAGAAATTCATAACAGATGTCTTCCTGTTATTTTTTCATGATTCACAAATTCTCGTTTAGTTTCTAGCAACATTTTTACCATACAAATTACAAATAGCAATGTTTAAAAGCTATAATACATAATAATAAAATTCCTTTCCATTAAAAAGCAGTATAAGTGCTCTCAATGCTATATACAAATTGCCTTTACTCTAAGGAGCTTGCAATCCTCATCACAAATGACAGATAATAGTTTGATAGACATTCTGACGGACCCACTGACACTGATAGGGAGCATGCCATTTGAAACCTGTGAGACTAATTTTCCAGCCCAGATGTTTTTCCAGCCCATATAACTTCTTTTTGTCTTCTACCCCACCTCTCCCCCACTCTTTTGATAATTTACCAAAAAGACTTTGCTGAAAAATTCCATATTGTAGGGATGACATGAACAAAAAGTGTCATATTTTTTGAATAATTTTCCTTCTCTTGCAGTTTATCGTCAGGTATGGTTCACTCACACAGCTGGGACATATTCAAATAATATACATACCATAAGATATGCACACCAAATGGAAGAAATATTTATTTAAAAAAACTCAAAAGATTAATTGAAGCACTTCCATTTCAGAAAATCCATATTAAAATACCTAATGAGAACCATAGAGCAAATATAGAATGAAAAATTAGGAACAGGACAAGACAATAGAAAATAAGGATGATCACAAAGTTTGGAGTCTTACAGGTCATGGAAGGCACAAAGGCAGCATACCCATTTGTTATACCACAGTGAAAGTATAGCCTTCAGCAATGATGAGTAGCAGAACAACTATTAAGCTGATAAAAACTGCCAAAGAAACTTCCAAAAAGAAAAACAATTATCATTAGCAATTTTATTGTTATTCTGAAACAGCTGACTGCTGAAAAATGTAGTCATAAAAAATAAAATATAGCTTAAATCCCTCATTTGCCTAAGCTTGTATGAAATAAGAAACTCTCACTTATGGCAGTTACACATGTCAAGGCTTTTTATTTGATGCAAACCAAAACTGTTCTTGTCTTCTTAATGTGAGAATTTTTATGTGCCTAAGGTGCATGCTGTAATGTGAAAGAACTTGTGCCTCCTCCCTATGTAAGACGAAAGCTGCAGAGTCATGCTATGCTGTTCTGGGAATTTCATCCCACTGTCACGCCGTGAATAACGGAGGTAGAATTATCTGGTTCATGTAGAGGGCATATGTGAGCACACTCTCAGAGCCTGGCACTCTTGGGGAATCCTCTTCTGAGCTCAGAGGTGGTGTTTTGAAGGCCCCTAGAGTGGCCCATTATGCTTTGTATAGTTTGAGTGGTCAGGAGATGTCCTAAGGGAACTTCTGAGTATGCTGTAGTTGGGCACAGTAGACGAAGTCATTAGATATCTACATAATAACCAGCAGCAGTACGTCCTGCTGACTTGCTACTCACAGCTTGATAAAAAGGCCTAGTGACAGAAGAAAAGACAAGCCTGTGACCACCTTCCTCCATGGTATTTTATATACCAGCTTGCTATTTTGGTCTGCTGTTGTAAACCAGACAGCACCCACCACTTCATTCTTTTATATGCTCTCTGACCATGAAATAAAAAACATGATGGACCTAGAAAAAAAAATCTTGCAGATAACACAAAATACATTTCCCTTCTGGGGAAAGGTGGCCTCCATTGATATTTTCAACTACTTCATTTTCTTTGTCTAACAATCTCAGTTGCTTCTCACCATGAATTTGTACACAGGACTGTGTGTAACACTGTTATTTTTACGTCCGGTGAAGAAAACTCTAACTGACATTAATAATTTCTATCTGTCTAGAAAAGCTTATCTTTAAATCCCTTTTGGAGGGCTGGTCTATAAGCTACTGCATTAAGGAAAACTTTAGTGCTTCCACTTTATTCTGGCTGTTTCTTTGGTGCTATTCAAAGTCTCAATGAAAAGCGCCTCTTGCAGTTCTGCAGTCAAAACAACAAAGCACTGCCTATGTTTCTTCTTTAACACAGCTCTAAGGATTTATCCTTTGCTCCTTTATTCTTCCTTTTTCTGAAGTTTTCTTGTCCTTTCCCCTTTAAAATCTCTTTATCTAAAGCTGAATTAGTTTTTGCAGCTGGTTGGCAAACTGCCATAGTTTTCTGCTCTGACACTTATTTATCAATTTCCAATTGCCTTAAAACTTTTTACTTTTCTTAGATTCTATTTCTTTTTCCTCCTTCAGACATTCACTGGTTCAAGTTTTAGCTGCTTTAATATAAAAGTAGAGAAAAATTCCTACTGGGAGGCAGAAAAATAACCATTCTCTACAGAGGCAAAGGGAAAGCAAAAATACTATGAGATTTACTCATTGAAGACTTCCATATAGCAAACTTTGTGCTTTCTATAAATAATTATAATCTGATTTTACTTTCTGGAAGGGAGTAGGGAAATCTTCAATTGTATTTATGAGGAAGAAATTTGCAGATCCTTTTCACAGGTTACTATATTGTTTTATTCCATCTTAGACAGTTCACTGTAATTTTAAAACCCTAGAGATTAAAGATTTATTTATTTCGTTTTGATATTTTGTAGCCTAATTTCTCAGCTGAGGGTGTATATAAAAATTGTTAACCTATGCCCTAGGCCTCAACTAACAAACTTATTAAAACAATTTGTCAACCTTTATTTAAGATATACTATATATTAATACATTTTAATGAGAAATGGAAAACAGAATTTTGATTTGCATTATTCTTTGAAACCTAAGAGAGTTTCTTTTCTTATTCACAGTTTACTACGTATGGTGTGTTTCAAGTATCTCATAGGCTGTTGTACCAGCAGAGAGAGAAAAATAGAAAGAGATCCTATGAAAAAGATTTTGAACATCAGTTTAGGGGTTTATGTAGGCACTGTGCAGCCATTAATCTTCCCACTCAAATAATAAGAATAGAATATTTAGCAAAACTGTCAAGGAGTAAGTGCCCAAATATAACATCTTCATTTTCTGTTCTTTAGTGTTCAGTTTTTAATCTCTTCAGCACAAGGAAAAGGCAGCAAAAATCTTCACCACCAGGCTGAACCCTTTCTTTCTGATGTGATTACTATAGAACTATTATTACAATTAATGTTAATAATTATTATTATGCTAATTACAAGTTACAACTATATGGGCACTGCACCTTTACTTTCTTTGGAAGTAGAATAGAATATTTCTCATGCTGCCAGAATGCAAATGGTATATGTTTTTACCATCTCTATAGCCACAGCTTGCTGGAGTGGGTTAGAGAGTTGCACGCATTGTCTCATCTTGGCAGTTTGAATAGAGTTAAAGCAAATGAAAAGAAAGGCCATATCTAAAGCTTTCACTAGCCTTTCTTTTATGTGAGGTCCTAGAAACTGGCTCAGCTAACTGTGAAATAGTGAACACTGGCAGCAGCTGTCCAGTAAGTGGAAGCGTAAGTAATGATTACCCTTGTGATCTGAGTTACTGCAGGACTTGTCCCAGCTGACTTAAATTGTTAAAAGTTACAGCCTAATTAAAGCTAATTGCTTGCATCAAATATTTCTTTCTTTGTATCTGGGCCAATGTCTTCTGTGTCTATGATTATTTGTTCACTGCTTTTCTACTTCACATACAGTATCATGTCTTTTTCCTTTTAATTCCTCCTAGTGCTGTGCATAAACAAATCTTCCCAAAGACTTAGAATGAAAGTATTTTACATATGAACAAAATTATATTTAAGGCAGACATTTAAAGCTGAATTAAGTGAAGAACCCAGGCCAATAGCCTACCTACATAGGTCTAATATTAGAGGTTTTAGCAATTTTTAATATTAGAATAACTGAAAATTGACCTTTTTGGAAAAACACTGAGTCATAAAAATGAATATTAAAATTACACTTATTGCAATATATGTATCTGATGTATTATTAGACATTCAAAATACTAACTTCAGAGCAATGATGCTCTATTTCATTCTATTGCAGAGAGATTAAGCCATTGTTTAAACTAGTTTATTTTTTTTTAATTGTATTAAGATATTTGGAACTAGCTTTGACTGGTGACGACTTTTTTTAAAGTTTTGTCATAATAAAGTCAATTAAATGAACTTAATGCATCAGCAAAAATCACAGTAAATCAGTATGAAATTAGTATAAAGGTTTTTTAAAACACTCATGTACTTTGAAATAATTTTAAATGCTCTTAAATAAAATAAATGTATTAGGATTAGAAGATATTCCCCTTAAGCAAGAATATTAAAAAAATTAGTAGAAATTGCTCTCATTTGGATTTTTCAAAAGTGTAAATTACAGTTCTCTGATATATTCATTTTGTTTTATTTCAACTTAATATTTAATTCAGGTGTAAATAATTAGGAAAATACATTTAGGTTTGAGACTGTAGAAGCCCTAAGTATATTAGTTAATATTTTATGTAATTTTTTTGTAGACCTGAAGAAACTATTTCAATGGTACGTTGTTTTATGTATTTTAAGGTTTAATTTCGTCCATATATGTGATACCTTGATCATCTTGCTGGGTTGTTTTCTGTGGAAAGAGCAGAACAGCACAATCTAGTCAAAGGTGATGTCAGGGTATTTTGCTGTGGAGGAGTGGGGAATGTAAACTCTATATAAGTTTGAGAGGGAACAGCTGTAATATAGACAAGATCTGAGTGCTTGAGCTTGCAGTTCTAATATCACAGAATGATAGAATGTTAAGGGCTGGAAAGGACCTTAAAGATCATCTAGTCCACCCCTCCATCATGGGCAGGAACACCTATCACTAAACCAAATTGATCAAGACCTTATCCAACCTAACTTTTTGATGTATTTTTTTTAAAAGTAATTTTGTATCTATTTGCCTTAATGCAAAACTGCAAAAATGAACATTCAAAGAGAAACACATTTTGTAGGTTTAAGCAACCATGTATCAATAAGTATTAGGTTGATAATATCTATATTTATTTAATTTTGCCATCCAAACTCAGTTTCTTTTGTCCTTGTTCCGGTCTTCATACTCCTATCTCTTTAATTGTTTCTTTAGCAAACCTCTCAAAGTTTCCTCATCCCAGTTTGTCTTACAGTGCTACTCTGTCACAGTATAGACACAAAAGGAAGAGCCAGAGACACCTGTTACCAGGATCAGAGAGAAGGAAGGAAGGCAAGACCCGCCTTCTTTATTTTTTATATCCATTTGGAAATTACTATTCATTGGAGGAAATCAGTTCTTCCTCCCTCAATTACAGTGGTCAAAGGAAATGTCCATCAAAGTTCTGTGTCCATGAGAAAGGAATGTGAATGATAAGATACAGTTACAATAACATAGCTATGTTTACAGAAAGGATCGTGAGACGTAGCTACAAGAAAGTAAAACATTCACAACTGCAAGAAGCAGGGCAACACTACTCTTTGCATAATCTGTCCCGCCTTTCCTCTTTGTCCAGTTTATTCAATTTCTTCTGATTTCAGAATTTTATAGGTCAGCTGATAACAGTCATTTTGCTAACCTATTCCATCTCTCCTCTTTCATTTTCCAATCACACAGCACTTTCTGTCCATTACCCTGTCTTCAATCTCAAATTTTTTACCCCAAATGATCACATTTCTCCTCTTCACAGACTTAGTCACCAGATTTCCTAGGTTTTTTTTTAAATTCCTGTACAATTCGTTAATTCTTGAAGAATCATTGATTATAGCTAGAGAAGCCACTATGAAGCTGGGAACTTTCTAGAAAAAATCATTTAATTTGGTTCCCCCAGATTGGTATGATGTTTCTGTATCTATTTTAGAGGGGGAAAAGAATTTTAAAAAAGAGCACACTTAAGGCATTACTATTGTGATTCTGCTGAGAGCAGAAATCATTCTGGAATTTACAGATGCCAACAAAAACATCCAACCACATATTAAAGTATCAACAAAACACTGTCAACACAGGGAATCTCTGAAATATGTAATATCACCAAGGAATGTTTTCCAGATTTTGAAATATCACATACTAAAAAAGTCTTCCTGACAAAGTACTGCTTTAAAATATTAATATTACTTCCAGTTTTCACTCCCTAGATAACATTTCCAATGAAGAAAGCAGCTTCTCTGAGTCCCTTTTTTACCCCTCTCATTCTGAAGTAGCCTAACCTGAACATATTAGCAAATACTGTTTTGTCTAATCAGGTCACAACTTATAGGAAGCCTACAGCATTGCAGAGAACTATATAGAATATAGATTTTTCAGTGCATATTTCTGCATCATCTGGGACAAAAGTAGATAAACAAGAAATAAGGTGACCTTTTTTTTTTAGAAGAGAGACTTTGACCTCTTGCCAAGCTCAGGTGGGAAGGAAAGTCCTGTAGAAGACAGAGCAGAGAAAGAGAGAGGGACTCCTAGGAAAAGCTGTATTTGAGAAAGAGTCATGTACGCAACTTACTGAACGTTTTTATTTCATCTGAGCTCTAAGATTACAGAATTATCTACTAGGAAAGGAGAGCTGCACATTGTGTTGAATGTTTCTCAAAAAGGTTATAAGTTCACTCAGAGTAAGAGAAGCTGAGATAATGGCTGGTTTAGGGCCAAAACATTCAAATGTTGACAGAAACACAACATTTTCTATCCAAAATAAAGCACTGATAAGACAACATCTATTCCCATATGAGAATGTTTCAAATGAACTAGATAAGTAATTTACGCTCAGAAGTCTCAGAGGAACTAATGAATCATTGCCAATTTTTAACTTACCCTGGAAAACTGGGAAAGAGTGAGATTTGCAAACATTGTCTCATTATCCAGAAAAGGATATAATTTGGAATAAGAAATTAAGTATCCTACCTGTCATTTCAGGTATATAATGGATTTGTTAATTTGGAATTTAGCTAGTAATGAACTAGAGATTATAATTATTACTAGTCAGATTGCTTCTGTTTTTCTCTTTTGTTGTTGTTGTTGTTGTTGTTTTGTTTTATGAGATAGCGCTCTGTTTGGTTTTGATTTTGACTAGGGTATGGGGTGGTAAACAAAGTATGTATGTACATCTGGATTTAATTCACTTACTACAGGGAGTAGAAGATTTTTGAGTCAAATACTTGCACGTTATGAAATTGATAGGTACGACGTAGTAGGATTAGAAACTGTTATTTTCATATTGATATCCAAGATCTTTAGGATACCTTTCCTTGTTCCAGTGCTAACCTCTGTCTACCCGCATTTTGTGATCTAGATCCTTGAAGGGCATGAACAAAGAAAACAATTTGCATAAATTGTATGCAAAAGTAATTTGAGAAAAAATAAAGTTGTTTCAATTTGTTTAGATTTGTTACTTGATAATTCTAATTTCCAACAGGAAACAGGGAACTCAGAGGTGAATGTTACAAAAGTTGCTAAAAAGAAGCTAGTTTTATCGGTGTATATTGCAGACAGTTTGAAAATTATTATACGCAATAATTTAATTACTAAATTATTAGGCTAGTAAGCTATTAAAATATAATAGATGGCTACAATTATGGTAATTCAAATTAAGTTATTTAAATTGTTAAAATCCAGAAAAATTCAACTGAAGAGGAATGTGTCTTGAAATCATGAAAGCAGTTTGTATCTACAGAGTATCAAAGCTGTCTTAAAATAACAACGACTAGAAGTAGGTTTTAAATCTTACCATAGATGGCATCCTCAATCTGAGCTTTCTGTGCTCCTATGACAGGAGAGGTAACAAAATATTTGAATGGATAACAAAGGGGAATGAAAATGAGAAATGATGGAAAACATATGCAAGAAAACCCAAACAACAACAAAAGCCACCCCCAAACAAACAAACAAATGCACAAGAAAACAAACAAAACCCCACAAACAAACAAAAACAAAGCAAAACCAAAAAAAACTATAACAAAAAACCCAACCAACCAAACCAAACCAAACCAAAACCCACCAGCCCCAAAACCAAGATTACAGAGCTGTTAATCTTGCATTATGGCATGAGGTGTAATTAATTAAATTTGTCTGGTATACTGAAGGGAAATTTAGGAGATTGGTTGATAAATGAGTAGAAGTAATTAAATGTGGGAATATCTGGCAGAACTGAGCTTTTTGTTCATGCAGTCAGAAATGGAACACAAAGTAATTACTGGGATATGAAATTAGGATAATTCTTCTAGAAATAATACATGAAATTTTAGGAAGACTTGAAAGGGTTATGGTTCCCTTAAAGCAAAATTAGATGTGATTTCCAACTTGTGGAAGACATTCTACTAGTGGAGAGTATAGAGGGCCATACTGAAAATTATGATGTCCTTTCTGGTCTTTGAGGATAAGACAGTCTGCCTCACACTACTGGACTTGTAAAGAAAAGTAGAGAAATTTAAAGGTGTAGCAGACTTCATTACTCTCCACAATCTCATCTGTTCACCTCAGAGCAGCACACTAAGTATATCTCATAATTTAGGCTGTAAAGTCAGGATGTTTTGTTTCACTTACTATATATCTGCATTAATGTGTTCAGATTACAGATTTTTTATTTTTCCTCTCCTCTAGAGGACAGAGTTGTTGAAGTTTAGGAAAGGACCACAGTTACCATAGTGTGAAAAAGGACTGAAACTCATTGTTGTCTTGATTTCACTTCGCAAAAATTTCTGTCAAGCTTGCTTTGCAGAGCACTGTGGAGTTTACTTTCCTTCTGATAATATCAAGTCATATTAAGTTTAATTGCTTATTTTGCCTTCAAGAAGCTGTGTGCTATCTAACTTTTTACTCAGGATATATCTATGAGAGTTTTCATCTTAGCTTGATAAAATAAAGTGCAAAATTTGGTTAGCTGTGATATCAGGCACATCATTATTTTTGGCATGTATAAAGCATATTAAAACGTAAATCAAATGGATAATCAATAAGCATCATTAGTAACAAGCATGTACATATGGACATATGCATTAAGAAGGTAAGCAGATAAATTCTAAGATGATATTATAAGATTATTCTCCTATAAGGATAGGGTGAGAGAATTGGGTTTGTTCAGCCTAGAAATTAGAAGGCTTTGTGGTGACCTACTTGCAGCCATCCAGTACCTGAATGGAGAAGGATGTTTTATAAGAGCTTGTAATGACAGGACAAGGAGGACTGGTTTAAACTGAGAGTAGGTTTAGTTTAGATAATAAGAGAAAAATGTTTACTGAGAGTAGTGAAGCACTGGAACAGGTTGCTCAGAGAAGCTGTGGATACCCCATCCCTGGAAGTGGTTAAGGCCAGGCTGGATGAGGCTCTGAACTACCTGATCAGTGGAAGGTGTCCCTGTCCACAGCAGAGGACTAGAACTACATGATCTTTAAGGCTCCTTCCAACTCAGGCTATTTTATGAGTCTATGATTTTTTCACACAAGATGCTGTTCACTGGTTTTGTAGTGAGAAGGATTTTGAGTTTGTTTTTATAAGATTTTCCTCATTGTGACAGGATTACTTCTGCACATCTATAAGTAAACAACAAAATGTTTTCTGAAAAAAAATCTGACAACCATTCTTGAATATCAAAGAAAGAGACCTATAGATGTGATACAGGAATTCAGTGGCAATGCAGAAACACCTTTTTATTTGGGAACCTCTTCATCTTTTTCGTTTTTAAATGTCGATTGTCTCTCCTGGCCCTTAGTGATATGCAGAAATTGAAACAAAAGAAGTGAATAGCAGTCCACCAAAAACTATTATTCAGCTACTAATAATGAAGAACCAGCTTCTTCAGGAAGATACACCTAGCTTATTATATGGTAATCTCCACAAAGGGATCCTCTCTTAGACAGCAGTTCTTTTGAAGCATGAAGTGAGAAGTTTCATATTATTTATGATTCTCCATACTACCATATAAATTCCTATAATGGAAAAGCATATTGGTAATCTCTTTGAAATGCATTCAGTTCAAGTCCTTCTTCAGATCAGGTCATGACTGCATTTAATAGTAGAGGTTGTAGACACTCTATGAAACTTACGTCCTTATCATAAAATCCAATGTAGCTGCTGTTTCCTTGCTATCCTTACTGGACAATAATTATGACATTGAACAGCAGAGGTAATCTATTGCTCACGTGGAGTATGGCCTCTGTATTTGTTTCCAAACAAAGGGAGAAGAAGGCGGTATTTTTGGAGATCTGCTCAAGCACCTGTTACTTGAGTCATCACCTGTTACCTTAGTCATAGAGTCACAGGGCATCCAACAGACTGCCCTTTTCCACTCTTATTATTCAGTCTTGTGTGGCAAGAATCATAGAATCACAGAATATTCTGAGTTGGAAGGGACCCATAAGGACCATCAAGTCCAAATCCTAAGTAAATGGCCCATCGAATCGAATCCACACTTTGTTTAGCTGTTGTCTTGAATATGTCTTTTAAACACAAGACTGAAGCTTTAGGATGCAGTACATATTAAAGCATGGAAACAAAAACTTTTTGTTAAGTCTTTGTCTTTTTTTCTCTAGTGTACTCTGTTTATATTCTCAAGCATGTTTATTTGATGGCAGATATTTAAGCAGTTTTTTTATTTAAGGTGTTAAAAATGTTTTATTTTTGGGTGGCCTGTGAAGTGTGATTGCCCACATAGGAAGATTTTCATTCCCTGTGACACATCAAGGAATGATATCTTAGTGTACCGTAGACCTGATGAAGTACTTGCAAGATGTAGGAAGGATAGTGACGTCAGCTGCAAAAGATCAGGAAGTACAATTTGATTTGATGACTTTGCACCAGCAATCTTTAATTTCCTCTTTCATTGTGCTGCCATTCAATAACCCATTTGAATCAAGAGTTGCTGATAGTTTAAGCACCTCCTAAAACCTCCTTGTCATTATATTCTAGTCATGCCAAAGCAATTGTTATGCCTTCTTGGAGAAAATTTAGATCATTTTGTTTAGCAACACTTTTATTCAGACATCATATACTGTTGTTATATAGATTTCATAACTAAGCAATAATACCTGATTTTGTGAAGTATGAATTTAGGATTGTTTATCCCAAGCACAGCACTGATAAATTGTATTACTTTCCTGACTTTTTAATTTCTACTAGAAAATGGATTTTTAAACAAGAAAAGTGCAGTGGCTTAACATCAAATTTATTTTTCCCTTAACCTTTCAAATCACATAATAGTGTTTAGTGCTATTATCTAAAGGCTCTTCTCAGTGGTGCCAAGCAATAGGACAAGAGGCAACAGAGATAAATGGATGCACAGGAAGTTCCACCTGAATATGAGGAAGAACTTTACTGTGCAAGTGACTGAGCACTGGAACAGATTGCCCAGAGAGGTTGTGCAGTCTCCCTCACTGGAGATATTCATGAATGTTCTGGACACAAACCTGTGCCATGGGCTCTATGATGACCCTGATTGACCAGGGAGGTTGGACCAGATGACACACTGTGGTCCCTTCCAACCTGACCCATTCTGTGGTTCTCTAATATTTTCACTGTTTTGAAGTCAATCAGTGTTTTCTTCTGTGAGGCATAACCCTACTCCAGTCTTTGTGATAATCATACTCTTGCATGCTGGAACTATATTCCAACCTTATGCCACAGTAGATGCCTGAGATGGACTGTCATCACACACTAAAATTCTGTTCCCCCTTAATGTTTTACCCAGGTAAGGTTGTGTTAAAAAAAAAAATCAACTTGTACAAATTTTGTATGCATCCAATGAAAATATTCCTTTTCATGAGTTCATTTCTGTATCATGCAGGTATGGAATTTTGATAGATGTCAAAAATAACCAAACAAGCAATTGAATAACAATGTATTTGAATTGCTTTAATACACAGAAAATAATTTATTTGCTTTATTTTTTAAAATGAGAATTAATTGCTTATGACTTTCATAATTTTCCTGTCCTAAGGTCTTGTCACATGACAAATTACAATGATAAAACAATAGACTATATTTTTAACGAAATAACTCCAGAAACAGTGATATTCTTCTCTGCTAAAACCCCATGTCAATTATACTGTCACTATTCTTGCTAGTCAACAATTTTCATTATTATGGGACTGTGGGCAGAGGGAATGAATGCTATAGTTAAGATCCTCCTATTTCCTGGAGATTTCCCTGTTAAAAGAGGTAGAAATCTTACCACACTGAACAGTTGTGCTCCCTTGTTCCTGCAGGGACAAAATTCTGACTAAAGTGTTAATCTCTGAAGAAATAGGTCACCTGAAGAATTAATAAGATTTTGGGTATGGATTGTCGTCCAGACCAAATGTTTAAACTTAGTCCAAGAGGAAAATTAAAACAAATATTATTTCTGGAGCCCATCAAATCCATCCTGCACCAGAAAGCAAACACTTCTGAATGTTATTCTGGGGTTTCCTCAAAGTAGCAGTAATCTTGCTGAATGATTTTGCCATGTCATATATTAACCTGTCTGACATTTATTAATTAATATATTATTATAATATACATATTAGTTAGTATTTTATTGCATCTTATATTCTGTTATGCATTACAAGTTATAAATATTGCTATAAATAATATAATTTATTATTGTTCTTTTAAATTTTGTTCAAATCTAGGCTTTTTATATAATTTTTTTCAGCCTTATAAAGAAGAAAACATTGATTCCTACTTTGTTATCTAGGTCTGCTTGAAAAATGGCAAGACCCTTGCATCCATAAATATTTCGCCTATCTTACAGCTCTCTCCCAGGCACCTTTACAAGACAACTCATTCTCAAACAACCGATTTGCCTCCAGTGACAGCAAGGTGAATGCAAACAACCAGCTTAGCCTGGAAACCTAGCTTTTAGATGGCTGAAGTTACATGTCATGAAACCTTTCCCAATGTGAAACGCAGATTTTTCTCTCCCTTGTCTGTTGCAACTACTTGTGTAACTGTATATAATGTGAGGCTGAGAATGAGGATGCCGTGTTTGAAAACATTTTCCTTTTATTTGACAGTATTTGTGTCAGATTTTCTTTTTTTTTTTTTTTAATGAGTATCACAAATTATCAACAATGTGTCAAAAGAATACAGAAGAGATTTTTTTCTTTTTTCAACAGAGAAAAGGTAGAAAAGTTACCATGCTGGAAACAATAACCTAATTTGTAGATCTGTGTTGTTATTAACACTTACAGCTTCAGACCCACACCAACTGCAGGGAGCTGTCCTGAACGTATATAAAGGCATAATAGTACTCTAGTGTTTAGACACTTGTCTGTTAAAGTGGATATGCTTAGCCTGAGATTAATGGTTTCTTAACTGCGAGATTTCTTACCACTAGAGGGCTCAAAATTGCTGTGTGATTTTATGTATGAATACATGAATAAACATATATATATACTTACACATGGCGTGTACGTCATTCATATGCATGTGTTTTATTTCTGTGTACACAGGTATAAACACACGTATATGTATGTAGTTGCATTTTAATATATGATCTATTTTCTTTTATTTTAAAGGTTTTGATAATTTAAATGCAATTCAGATCCCAGAGATTTTTAATAAAACTTCAAAATTCACTAAATACAAGTGAAATTCTTTATTTTCATAAAGTAATTGCAATTTTTAATTTCATTCTCAGATGGCTGGATTTACACAGAATGTTAATTTAATCAAACTGAATATTGAAAAGAATCACAATAAAATAAAGTTCAAACTTCCATGACCAATGCCTGCTGTCATTGTACATTTTATTAAGGTATGCAGATGACACTGAATAACATGGACACAGTTAATTCTTTCATAGATGACTTTCCAGAAAATGCAATGCAGTGTTGCAGAATTGATCACACCAAGCATTTTTGTTTGATTATATGATTTATTGTCGTGGGAATTCTTAGAGACTCTAAAGAAATAAAATGCTCATGGAATGCTGACTGTTTTCTTTCACTAATGTGACAATTGTGATGATGAGAGAAATGGCTTTCAACCATTTTTATGTAATTCATTTTGATGTAATGCATAACCTTTGGAGACAATGAAATCCCGTTCCTCCATTGTATGACAATATAATAATGAATAATTCACCCACAATGTCCAAAAGATAATTAACAAAAGTCAGACTTGACAAATACAAAAGTTTGAAGTATTAATATTTTCTATACATTTGCAAAGTTATATTTATCTAAGTATAAGAAATCTGATCAAAAAACCCATATTTCAAGAACAGTTATTTCAGATTATACTGATTAAAAATAATGTATGTAATGTATGTTGTTGCAGAAGTATGAGCATAGCATGCATTTATTGCTGTACATAATATTCAATTTTGAATAGTTTCTTCAGAATATTTTACTGTAGAGAAAATTGTGCTAAAACACAAGAGATTTTTGCAGCACTTCACTGTTTTGAATATTTGAAAAAAAAAAGTTGAATATGATCATGTATATGAATAAAGACTACAAAAGTGAATGGGCATTTGCATAACTGAACAGAATCATTCAGGCTTTGGTATAGAATAATATCTTTGCATTTGGCTGAACTACATGTAGTTACTGCCTAAATTATGACTAGTGCAGGTAGACACTAAAAACCAAAAAAAAACCCTTAGCATACTAATTTTCTAGAATTATCATCTTCTACAGGTTTTCTTAAATTGTTAAAAGTTGTACAGATGTTTCACCTTTATAAAATGATAAACTCTTAAAAGAGCACAATAAAATAATTTGGGAGGTGGGTGGGGACAGTTTATATTAAATAGTAAAGCATGCTGGAAAAAATTCTATTGCTATTTACACTTAGCTAAACTTTAAAATACAATTCATTATAGTCCCATTTCTGTTAACACATTTACTTTAAAATGAAAAATCTGTGTGTTGCAGTAACGACACGAAAGGAAGAGCCAGAGACACCTGTTACCAGGATCAGAGAGAAGGAAGGAAGGAAGCAAGACCCGCCTTCTTTATTTTTTATATCCATTTAGAAATCACTATTCATTGGAGGAAATCAGTTCTTCCTCCCTCAATCACAGTGATCAAAGGAAATGTCCATCAAAGTTCTGTGTCCAGGAGAAAGGAATGTAATGATAAGATACAGTTACAATAACATGGCCATGTTCACAGAGAAAACTGTGAGAAACTAGCTACAAAGAATGATAACATCCAGAACTGCAAAAATCAGGGCAACATCTGTGCAACTAAGCAAAGATATTTCTGCTTTAAGCATTTTAACTCTTGTGTGTTTTGCTTTAAAAATTTAGCTTTACTGATTGTGCATGATGTTAGATTAGAACTATAATGCTCTAAAAAAAATAATATTTTTTATGTACTCTTTCTGTGTCTAATGCATTCTTACTTTACCAATTTGTTACCTGAACTTGGGAAATAACCAGTCACATTGGATGCCAGATATTGAAAGCGAGGTTTTTACTGATGGAGTTGGCTGACATATTCATCACATCACCTCTAGTTCCAGGAGTAATCTTGAAATCAATAAAGCAGACTGGAACGTGCTGAAACTACTTTTACTATACAAAAATTATAAGTTTTATAAATTTAAAACACATTTAATTAAGTGGAATATCCATTTCCTCAGCGACAGCCTACTGATGTCAATGAATTTATGTCAGGAATAAGGTCTACTCAAGTGGAGTTACCTGTTCCATTAGTACCTAAAGAAAAAGCATCCTTATTGTATCATTCCACTGTACAAATTGTTCTAGTGATTTCACATTTATATTATTATCCTCAGTATATGAAGAACATAAAACTATTAGAGAGTGTTCAGAGAAGGTTGACCAAGATAGTGAAAGGCAAGGAGAAGCAGCCAAGGTCACTTGGTTTGTTGGAACTTGGAGAAGAAAAGGCAGAGGGAAGACTTCATCGCCGTCTTCATCTTCCTCAAGAGGAGCAGTAGAGGAGAAGGTGCTGATCTCCTCTTTCTGGTGATGAGTGATAGGACATGAGGAAATTAAGCTCAACAAGGGGAGGTTCAGACCAGACATTAGGAGAAGGTGCTTCACTAAGAGGGTGGTCTGTCAGTGGAACAGGCTTCCCAGGGAAATGGTCATGAAACCAAGTTCCAAGGAGCAGCTGGATGATGCAAATATTTATCAATAACAATCATAATATGAAAATAGCAGTGATTTTTGCAAAGATCCTACATGATGTAAGAATTGTACTGAGTAAAAGGAACTGCAAATTTGAAATTTCTTATAGGAGTGAGGACTAGAATTCAACTATATTGGTAATATTTTCTACCATTTTCAATGAAGTACATTATTTTTCATGTGTTGGCAACACTGCATTTTCAGGTGGAACGGGCTATGGTAGTTTTAATGAACTTTTCCTAAATTGTACAATACTTACATTTTAATCTCTGTATAACATCTACGTCACCACATAATCTCACAAGTGAATGGCAGTCATATATTTTTTCTATATCTGTAACATCAGTCTTCTAAAATATGAAATTATATTCTTACAGTGCACTACAGATAAGAAAGTTGATAAGACTTTCCATTACTAAAATGTCATTTTTAGACCAGTAGCTGTTGTTACTCTATTCTTCTCCTCATCCTTGAACATATTCCATAATATTATTGCCATGACACACGTTAAGAAATGCCAAACATTAACCAAACTTAAGTGGATAACCTAGCAAATAGAAGCCAAAAGACTGAACACAGCATTTTAGAAACTTTATTTTTAAAAAATCCAAACAACAAAATAAAACCATAGTAAATACGGGGTTTAGGAGATTAAAGCCCTTTTCTATTAACAAATACAAAGATTAGAGTTCATTTCCATTTTAAATACGTACTGACATGCATACCAAGTGGGGTAAACATGTAGGACAAGATCCCGGGGTTCAGGATTACAGGGATCTAACAGCAGTCAATCCAAAGCAATGACAGCATGTGACAGAGGCAGGAGGTCCACTTATAAATACCTTTGTTGTGAGCCATGATGAATCTGCAAGTATTGTTGCTAATGCACAATGATCCTGTTTCTGATTTTTTTATAATTTGTACTTTTTTTATGGGCATTCATCTCACTTGCAATGACTCAGTCCTGCAGCAATTTTATTTTTACTGTTTCAACATATGATTTTTCTGTTCTAGAGGAAACAGCCTAAACCTTTAAATGAAAATAAGAATTAAAATGAAAATAAAAATATTTAGAAGTTTTGAAACATGAGCCTTCCTACTTGGCTAAAACATAAAAAAAAAGTATCCTGAAAAAAATGTGCAGGAAAAATAATCAGGCTTTTTACATATAAAATATGTAACCCTCTATAACACCATATTTAGATTTGTTTATTATCAATATAGCACATGGCTATGTAAAGATTTTCACCTTAACTTGTGATTTTTAATTATTGGAAATTGCATCCTTAGTTTTCACTTTTGCAACTGCCAAATTTTAAATTATACATCATCTGTTATTTTCTTTATATATAATTAATTAGAAATTAAAAAACTATATTCTTATTACATATCCATAAATATTTCTATTCTAAACTAATTCAAATTGCCCATCCCTGGAGTATGACAAGAATCTTATCGTAAGAATGCATTGTAGTCTGTGTTAATATCCTTTATATCCTTACTCTCTTCACTACTTTTCCCCTGAGGTATTTTGTATTGAATGGCTTAAACCCCCTGGAAATCAATACAAGAGTTTTCATCCAGTAGATCCATGGACTTCTATTTTCTAGAGCATATGAGTTGTTCCATTCATTTGGTCACGCACCCACTTAAAAACATATATAGAAACTTCATAAGTCTTAGTGAAATGTAAATCAAAATCAGTTATATTTTGCAACTAGAACTGAAATTCCATATCTTGTAAGTGATTAAAGTAAAAATGATCTCAAATTTTGTCACCTTTTCATGTTTCCAGTACTGCTTTCACTGAAACACAATAAGAAGATGAATAGACCCCAAAAGTCATTAATAATCTGCCACCATTTCCTTCTGGCTCAAAACGGGAACTAAATAATTCACATAGACTTGTGCTACTGATGAGCTGTCTGTTTTAAACTCACTGCACTAAAGAATACCCTTTGTCTCAAATAGGCAGCATTATGTCTAATCCCTTTGCTTTTTCTGGGGCCAGATAGCCTTTGTGTGCAGCTGACACACAGATACATGTTTTCATGGCAAACTCAGGATATGTGCCAAATAATTCTGGCCAATTTATCCTGGCAGTAAGTTTTAGCTATTTACCCTCCCCCACCAGAAGATTTTCCAATTCAGGGGTATTTTGTAGGAATCGATTTCAAGTGGGTAGAAAAATAAATGGAATCATTAACTTTTGTTGGTGAAGTGAAATAATTTCTTGAAGAAGAAATTCTAAGGTATTTTCTAAACTCTAGGGAAGAAACACTTGAAGTTCCCATTGTGGCTTTGTATTCTTAAAGGCAACATCTATTTCCTAAAATATTGCTGTGCTGAAAATTAATTTGTAATCTACTGGTATATGCATTTTCTATAGTAAGCATTTAAAAATGTTTTTAAAGGTCTCTAGATCTCTATTAATTGGCCAAATTTCTACCATTATAATAGTATTATACTTGCAAAAATTACTTCTGCAGGAATAGCTTATTATTTGGAAAATTGATTATAAATTATACAGGACAAAATGGGGTTCCTTGGTGGTTAACAGTAGAGAAGTTTACTTGTTGCAATGGTGGAATAAGGACATGGCAACACAGCTTGATCCACAGCAGAGCAGTGAGCCCTGTTTATTGTCCTATTCCCTTTTTATATGGTAGGAACCCAGGTAGATGATTCGCTAGTGTCCAACCACCCCCCGGTATGGTTGGCTGGGTTCTACACCACCCAAATCAAAACATATCCTGCCTGGACCCACAACAGCTGTGGAAAACAACAGGTGCTTATCTTATTGTTTTTCATAACTTACATGAGAAACAAAGCTTTCTCACAAGCAGCCCTGGGCAGCAAGCTCTGGGCCACTACAGTTTACCAGTATAATTTTGGTAGGATATAGTTGTCTTTAATAATCTCAAGTAGTACACATTTGATCAGTGAGTAAAATGATCAGAGCAACTCAAATTTTACTACATATTTTAATATAAATTTTGTTTAGAACAAAAAACTCAGTACCCTTGTCTTTATTGTCTTCTTCTTATTCTTCCTTTGTCCACTGTGCAACGTTTACTTTCCCCCTTTCCATTCCTCTGCCAGAAAGATTTCTGATCTTGTCCCCTGAAATAACTTTTGTTTGTGAGTTGAACTATAGCAAAATTCTAAACCAATCCTGATTAAGGTCCTATATTGTAAGACTACATTATTCCAGAAAGAGGATCAAGCTTGACAACAGAATCAAAGAAACTAATTTACTGTATCTTTTTCCATACTTCATTTATTGTAAAGTGCCAAAATTTCAAACAAATAAGATGGTGGTGGGTGGACAAAATGACACATAAAGTAAGTATACTGCTAGACCACTGATAATAACAGAGATTGGAAACAGGTATGCTAATTCCTTGAAAAATACCCTGTTCACCATACTGCTAAAGGAATGCATACTGAAGCATCTGGACTGATAGTTGGCTGAATTCAGTTTGTAGAAGAGATGCTTCACCAGTGCCTTGTTGTAGACAGTAGCAAAAGATACACAATCAGTAACATTTGTAAACTGACGAAGCTACACAAGGAGATCCTGCTATTTCTAACATATGATATTACATTGTTTCATTACAGTGGAAGCACTCATAGTTTATAGTAGTTTTAATCCCTGAACATCTGTTTTTCTATTAAAAAAACAAACACACACACAAAAGAGAACCTAAAGAAAACAGAAGATACTATTTTTGGAAGGCAATTGAAATCAAGACTCTATTTGCTTTCATTCTGAGAAATAAAAGGTCTTTAAATTACTGTACATAAAGATCACCATGAGGATGACATTTTTGGGTAAGTTTTCAGCCACTGGAGTTTTAGACATCTAGATCCACATTGTCATTTCCTTGGAAGGGATGAAAAATTACCTTGTCCTGAGGCTATCTTGCTTTTTACACTGAGATCTGAGCAAGTCCTCAGGCAACCCCCTATAAATCTGACCTGCAGATTCAGCAATGAAGAACTTGGATCAATTTAATTCGTTAATCCTGAAGAAAAGTCAAAAAAAGACTGTAAATTTTGATGAACTTTGTCAACATAGGAGGAGACAGGTGATCTCTGCTGAGAGGGCAGAAATGGGCCTTGATTTCCTACAAACACTCTCCTTCCACTACCAGAAAGAGAATTTTAGCCAATATATTCATGTTATGACAAAGAGTATTGTCAGATTTTACCCATTTTAAATTATCATCCTCAGTTTCCTAGAAAAAGAAAGCCACTACACAGCAATGAGCTACAATGTGAAAAGACTTAGCAGTTGTCCATGCTCTCTTCAGTAAAGTGTACAACACTTGGCTTTTAGTTTGGCAATGCATATAATGTAGGTGCAGACAATAAAAGCAATATAAATGTGGAAAAACAGATAATTGGATCACTTTCTGCCTAGTACATATTTAACTTTGTTCCCAAACCCCAGGTTTGATTTTCCTCAGATTAATATTGCTGGAGTTTTGGAAAGTTCCACAGAAACTCAAAAATATTTATGGGTGAACAAATTCTGCAGTGTTTAGGCAAGCAACAATTGGATAACTTAATCAACAATAATGATAGCTTAACTGGTAGATTATTGAAGGAAAAAAGCTTCATAAGCAGAAGATGGAAGTCAAAGACTTGAAGGAGTCTTCTGAGTTCATCAATAACTGTAATTTTAGTGGAGCCAAAGTCTACCAGGAATCACAGCAACCGTCCAGTAATGAAAAGGTGCCAGTCCTTTTGGACAAAGACAGAATCTGTTTTCTTTTATCTAGCCAGGATGTTTAAGAGGTATTGTTTTTCATCTAATGATTATTGGGCTCTGTCATGTTTTCCAAAACGTGAAAAAAGAACTCTTCGTTCTGTTAGTCAGATGAAAACTATCCATCACCTCTATAAGAAACAGGAGATTGAGTGTTTTTCCACAAAGTAGACTTTATCAGATTAAGTGGTGTTTGCTAGAACTTCAGCTGAGTTATATAGATTTCTATTTGTTTTTTTGTCATATGCTTAATTGCTCCCTATTCCTAATCCCTTTCACTTCTAAGCATAGCTCTCACGTCTGTGGGAGAGATTAATTTGAATGCTACCATCCGTACCTCCGCCAGCCAAGAATGATTTTAGAAAAAAAGCTGGCAAATGGAATTTTTACTCCATGCCATCACTGAACAAACTCTTAGTGAAGTTACAGAATACATTATCTGGTAGGACATGACTGATACAGACAGGAAAGAAATCAAGATCCCACAACTGCTTGAAAAACCTCGGGTCAGCTATGCCAGTCTGGAGCTGGCTGAAAACAGAAAAGATGAACAACAGATTACGCCTTTGGAAAAAGAGGAAAACTCTATTGAAACAGACTTTAAAATATTTTTCATTGGCACTTTCTGAACAGATATTATAATAGAGTGGGAGAAAGGGTGTATTATAGGCCGCCACAACTATTTTCACTTGTGCTTCAGACGATGAACAATACAGGACAGTTGCCTGCATTTGCTAAAAGCTGTTTTTTTCATTGCCCCCACCCGTGACAAAGACCCAGCTTGCTTTAAACTCCCCATGACCTCTGCCACTAGAGGGCTGCACTTTATGTGATATTCCCCCCTAGACATTCATTACCACGCTCCAAGCAGTTAAGTAAGGAGGGAAAAAAAGCACATATTCTGAAGCATAGCTGCAATAATTAATTTTTTTCTTAATATAAAATCTATATTTGTTGAAATGTTGATTACGTGCAGCTATCTGCTTAGTTAAGTAGACCTGTTACTAATAAATTAGCTGAGAGGCCAGTTACATAGTTTTAGCTAACTTCTTTAATAAGACTTAAATTATTAAAAAACCTGATAAAGTATAGGAAAAGTTCAAAAAGCTTGTCTAAGTGGGATGGGAAATAATGTAGAGGGAATTTATTAAACAAAAGGCATTCTGTGGACACGAGGGGAGGCACTTGTGAAGCAGCTGTCAGTAAAGAAACAGGCTAACACAGGACAGACATCTGCTGAGTTGGAGGAAATTAGGTTTCAGGATTACCACATTTTCCTCTAAGCTTATGGAAGATAAACAACATATACCCTTCTCCTGTTAAAACATTTTTTTTTATTCTACACTTTCATATTTCTATTGTTAGGATGAAACAATACTTTTGTTTCAAGAATGCAATCAAGTAAATGTTTTATAAGCTAATTGGAGTTCCCAAAGGGAGGACTTGCAGATGCTGAATCCAATCAGATCTGTCACATAATTAAAATTGGTGCAGGGGGCACAGTAAAACAGATGTGGTCTAAAAACTAGAGAACTGTTTGATTCAATGCTGCTACAGATGAATGGGACATATTCAATGAGATAAAGAGAGCAGTGTTGTAATTTATCCAGTTCCACTGCAGAAATCGCCTCAAGATGGCTTAATTTGAACATCGTGGGTTATTTTTGTCGTCAATATTTTCTGTAAGTCATTTGCTTGGTTTACAAATAAAAAGAGGTCTCTTAGGACTGATGACCCTACAAACTGGACCTGAGATTTACAAGTCATGCCGTTCTCTTTCTGGCTCAAATACTAATAAAATTCTTTGGCTATAACTTAGTAGAGAAAATGGAAGAGCTAAAACCAGTCCCCAGTTTGCTGTACCATAATCGTGTCAGCAACTGCCAAGGTAACAGAAGCCTAGAATTTTATTTCAGTCAGTAAACGAAGCAATTATGAGTCAGAGCATCTTAGATACAAAGGGTATATGATGAGTAAGAAAGTTCCATTTTTATACAATCATTTTTCTGACCATATATGCTATCAAATTGTTATTGAATCTGCTGCATCTATTTCATCTGCTGGCAAGGAGGCTAGATATCACATTCCTGAGACACAATTCCCAAAGAAGTTATTGAAAGTTTCCCATGTACAGTGCTGGATTGAGTTCTTAATTTGTGAATGCATTTGGGCAGGAGCCTGTTTAGATGTTACCGTGTGCACAGTTTAATATCCTACAATGCATTACGTATCTGGCTTGTAATTTATAAGCAGAGGTGATGTGCCATATATTATACATGATACGTGTATTTTAAGTACTAAAATTTGTTTGGGGAAGTACTAATGGTAAGTGATTACTAAAACTAAGGCTGTCTCCCAGGGAGCTTAGAATGGAAATTGGATTTCATCCACAGCCAGGTTTTAAGCTCGTCTATTAGGAGGAATCGAGTCAGCGGCCATGCCGTACACACACACATCAATACGAATATAGCACAGAGCGTGGTGTAACGCAATAAACACACGTTCTTCAATTTTGTACGGAATTGATGCTCCGGTACTGATCGCTACCGTCACAGTTACAGCGGTTTGAGAAATTTTTTCAAAGGCAACGAATAGATAAATAGCAAAGAGTCAAAGGGCAAAAACACTTTTCGGGTGGACAATCCCCGGAGCCCTGCTGCCCCCTCCCCCAGCATCTTCGAAGGCTTTAAGCTTCCACCTGAATAATTTGAAATTTGTAAGCAGAAATAACCTTCGGCGCAGCGAAACATCTTTGAGTTCTCTACGAAATATTTAGGTAAGCAACGCGGCTTTGTGTCGCACACCTCCAGCTAGACCGGCTGTCACAGCGTAACAATATCTTTTTTATTTTCTCTACAAGCCTGCGCGATGCAGCCCGGCGTGTCCCCGGCTCCGGCGCGGAGCGGCAGCGCTGCCCCCCGCTCGCCACCCGCAGCGGCGGCAGGGACCGAGGGGGACGGAGGGAGGGCCGCGGCCGCACCGGCCAAGCGGTGCAGCCAGCCTCGACGAGGACGTGTCCGCGCTACCCCACCGCCTCCTCGGGCGATCTCAGACGTCCTACCACGCAGCTGTGGGCCTGTGAGGCGCAGCGTGTAACCCAGGTGACGCCGCATCACGGCGGGGACCCTCCCGGGGTGGCAGCCAGCCCCCGCACACACCCGCCCCGCCGCCG
>VZRZ01005127.1:118312-262063 GCA_013398175.1 Climacteris rufus | reverse complement strand
ATTTCTCTAATGTTATCATTCATCAAAATGGCGTCGGTTTTCAGCATCTACCAGTCTTTTTTATTTAATATCCACGCTGGGGCTGCACAGCCGTGACCCTACGGAGGCGAGGAGGGAGCACAAGGGGCTCCCGTAACCCAGCCATCTCCCTCGCCCGTTTAACGATGGGCGAAAATAAATGGCAGCTGGAAGGAGACGGCAAACGCTCTTCCCTCCTTCCACATCCTCGGGGTCGCAAGTTGAATTTCAGCCTTGCCGTGCGTTTTCCTCCTCCTTGGCCTCACTCCCATTGTCAGCGCGTACACGGCGTGTGTTTGCCGTGCCGAGCCGGGGGCGAGGGCTGGCTGGTAGCGGGGGGAGTCGCCCCTCGGCTGCGGGGACTTGCTAGTTAACATCCTGCTGTTCCTGGAGGAAATGAGTTATAACGGGACCAGCATCTCCTTTATCCATTTGCACTGGAGTCGTCATAACAATGCACCGAGGTAGAGGTGAATTTATTTGCCCAGTGTTGAGAGCAGTGGTCTGGCTATACATAGTGCATGGTTCCCCAGCTGTGGTAATACGGATGGGCACCACTGTCACACACAGGCACTTTTTGAGAAGCTTTATAGTCACTGAGAAGTAAGGTACTCAGATCATTCCTTCTGCTTAGGAGAAAACAAAAAACCAAAACAACTTTATGAAACAGGTTTCATGATATTTTGATACGTGTGCCAATGGTACATTGCCATAATTACTGGGGAGAGCACAAGCCTGGGGAACCAGCATACCCCTATTGCCTTGCACTTCTTCAAAGCCAGTTAAGGAAAGGTCCTCAGACTTCAGTGTTGCTAGATTTAGCAGTGGCGTGAGGGCACTGACAATTTTGCAGTTTCCAAATCAGATTGGAATCCTTTTTTTCTTTCTCCCCTCCATTCATTCTATGTAATTTTTTCCTGTTTCAATGGTGTGCTCTAATGCTAGTGATGGGTAGAGGACTGGCATTGTCTATGTTGTCACCTTTTAAGTGTATTTTAAATAAGTTACTTAGGCTTTTGATCAATTGGGAAAAATTCTTCTTAGTGTCCTTTAATTAATGAGCTTAAAAGAGATCATTGTCGCTTAAGAAGTGCTAAAGGAATACATCAGGATTACTTAGGCAAGTGATTCCATCCACACCATGTCGAGTTGTTTTCTTGGCAGTGGCTGAAATGCTTGGAATAAAACCCCACATTTTGGGTGGGTTATTTGGTAGCAGAGTAGTCGTTTTGCTCACTTAAGAAGAATGCAAGCAATAGCTAATTGCTGTTCTCATGTGTTTGTTAATGACAAACAAATAGCCCATTAGAATTTACAATTCGTTCTTTTTTTTGGTTTTGTCATTTCTTTTGCAGTATTTCCAAGCAAGGTTTTAGTTGTCACTAACCACTTTTTCATGCAGGGCTTTAGTTTTTTTTTAAGGGGTCTGATCATTTTTGCATGCTGTGGTTACTATTGAAAGAAAACCTACCTTTGAAATATAATTTGGATATTATTCTCATTCTTTTACTGGATTAAGGAACCTATGTGGATTCTTTATTTTGCTTAGAATAAATGCAGGTATTATCAAATGTCAAGGCATAGTCTAAAGGTGTCTTGTATAATGACGCAACTGGTTAGATGTATATGTATGAATTAGTAGAGGAGTTTAAAGATGTAACCTTTTGTTTATTTGTGGGTCTGGGGAGGAAAAATGAGAACTTATAAGCAATATTAACCATGCATATCTCAATTTTTCAGAGGATGGCCAGTATTTTCTAAAGGTCCTCATACCTAGTTATGCTGCTGGATCTATAATTGGGAAGGGAGGACAGACAATTGTTCAGTTGCAGAAAGAGACTGGGGCCACCATCAAGCTGTCTAAATCCAAAGATTTTTACCCAGGTAGGTGCAAAAATTAGCCAATTCTTTATTTTTAAACCCTAAGGCATGTATGTACATGTCAGTGTGTTTCAGATATTGATGATTAAGCTTCCAGTGCAGTGGGAAGCAGTATGTCTCAAAAAGTATGTTACTAAGTGCAGTAGTGAATATAAATGTTGTCTATTTTGGTGTATGGAATGGACTGAACTGGACACTCCCTGCTTGAAATAAGTTTAAAGACATTTACAATATTTTTGCAAAAGATTATTTTCATTAACATTGATTGCTTTATTTTTTTATTAAAAGAAAAATCTAGCTTTAAGGAACCAATATGACAGGTGGTATAAAAATAATTGTTCATTTGAAGTCTCCAAACATTGTAATGACAATTAAGCTAGAGTAAGTAAAAATGAGAGACTGCCTCTTAAAGAATGGGCCATTTACTTTAAATCCATTATGTACCTTCTTTCTGCTTCACTGCTTTGTTCATTGGCTCTGGAGTGAAGTAAAGAGGACAAGTGCTGCTCTTTAGATTTTCTTTATATTATGTTTATTATGATGGTGGAAGAAAACTCTGTTATGAAACTGAAATACTTTGGATAGATGAATCAAGAAATTAGCATTTTATATTATTTGTATTAATATACAAGAAATAAGTTTTTAATATTTGAGTATAACAGTAGTAAATACCTGAATTAGCATTTCTCCTTTATAAGATTTCTGAAGAGGGAGTCTTACATAATGATAGACAAGATTTTAGCTTCTGCAGTTGAATAATTCTGGGTTTTTTCCTGAAGATGAACAATTTGGCATTCTGTAATTGAACTTTGTTCTAGAGGACTTTTTAAAAACTGATGCAAAATAACATAGCTGACACTTTTGTGTTTTGATTTTGTTCTGTTGAGGAGTAACTGGTGATTTAGATTGAGTTGACTAGCTGTTACTGACTTTTTTTCTGTTGGAAAAATAAGAGCAGCTTTATATTTGATCTATTTTAACAAGATGACTGAATTCTACAAAATAGCAAAGGCAGTTGGTGTGGATGTAAACAGAAGACTAACACTGGAGCATTTCGCTTTCCTGTCCTCTAACTTTACTGTCAGGTAGAAGTGGATAATTTTTTTTAACAAGAGACACTGCGGTCTATTTACAAACATAACTGTTGATGTGGAAATTCTAATGCACCTGTTGTATTTCTCCTTAATGAATATAGTTTATAATACTTACATGTCAGAGATTGAAGTGATGTATGTAGATTTTTTTTTTCCTGTTGAAAGTTACAGCTTAGGAACTGGTGTTTGTTGCTTTTGAGGCTTTTTTTTTTTAGAAAGCTAAGAAAAAAATGGTCTTTTATTTTGGAAGGTATGTTAGGGTGGAAAAAAAATCAATGTAAAATTATGAAAACTCTTGGAAGAAATAAAAGCATTCTAAAGAGCCTGATTGCAGAATTAATAACATAATGTGGGTAAAGAGCTGCAATAGTAAATTAAATTCACTGTCAATAGATGAAAATGAAATAGATTTTCTGCATTATACATGAGAGGTTATCAGATATGCAAGGATGTAAGGATGTTACAGAAAATTGGTGTTTATGAAGAATATTCCAAATACCAAATTACAAGCCTTTTCATTTTACTACAGTTTATTTACCACTCACTTGGAAAGGACGCTCCAAAGATTAGGTCTTTTGTTCACTGCTCTAGTATAGTTCCTCTCTTTTCTGATTGAATCAGAATTACTTTTTTTTTTTTTGTAGGAAATTGGAAAGATACAGCAGTAGTAGCGGTAGAACCTTTGCAAAATAAAAAATCACAAGCTCAAATGACATGAGAAAAATATTTGTGACATAAACATATTCTCCCTAAAAATCAGCAGCAATGATATAAATAACTAGGGCAGGGAAGCTCAAACATTTTCACAGTAACAGGTGCAAATGAAGTTCCAGTTCAACTTTTTACAGTCTGCTTTGAATTTGCAGCCACTTTGTATCAAATAGAAAGTGAATGATTTAAGGAAGTTGGTGACTGATACCTGCTAAAGCATGGAACAGGGATGGGAAATGGATTCCAGCGTGGCTAGCTCTTGTTAGTATTTCTGTTTGCGTCTGACCACCAGCCCATGGAATTTTTGGAGGTCCTGTCATTCCTTGAGCTGATGGCTTTTGGGTTTCTTCCAGACTCTCTTGCTGATATAACATTAAGGCATATAAACCTTGTGAAAGAGCTAAGATAAAGTTATGGTTTATTTTTCTTAGGAAGGTTTTTTAAGCAATTACTGTTTTCCTAATAGGTGTTACTTAGTCCTTACCTCTGCTTTTGACTATAAATATATTTAATGTATGTTTCACTGTGGAATGTTCTGTCGCCGAATCTTCTGTGAAAGTTTTTTATATTTCGAAAAAGTTTTAGAAAAGTAAGTTCCTGTTTGGAAAGGAGGAAGGTGCTTGTAATACAGAAGTTGTGAGTAGTTCCTATGATCTAATAGTGTTTTTTTCTTTTCCCTCTGTGATATAGGACTTCACTATGCAGACTGATTTCTGTTGGAATTATTTTTGTGCGTCAAAAGGTGACATAATTACTGAAGAATTATATGGCAGCTCTAATTACAAGAAATTGAAGGAAAAAACAGCTTTGCACTGAGCATTTTAGTTTACAAGATAGGAAGCAGTATATAAATACATTACTGTCCACTACAGTTTTATATTTTCAGTACACAATTTATTGTTCTCTTTTCAGGTTACCCGCTGACTTTTTCTTACTGTCTGGACTCCTGCAATTTCTCTTTGGATATTGTGCCTAGATTGTCCCTGATTCTTTTCCGTTCAGGCTTGTCCCCCAATATTAGCAGAAGTGACATTAAAATGTCAAAAAAGGCCCTACTTTTAAACTAAATGGTGCCGATCCTTTCTGCAGAGAAAGTGCAGTCTGTATTGACTACTAGGTCTTGGTTCAAAATTTAAATACAGATTTAGCCAACTTGATAAAGGAAGTGGCTAGTGAAGCTATTATAATGTATGGTTTTATTTTGAATAATATAAAAAAGATTATTTGTATTGTATGAAGCTGTTGTTGCTTATGTGTTTCTCATTCTGCATTATAGTGAGCACCAGACTGAAAACTACTCAGGATGTGTATTTTTCCCTTGTGAATGCTGCCGTACTCTTTCTTTCTCTTTGTGTACATGCTCTCTCCCTCCCTCTGCGTTCCTGCCCCAGTCTCTCACATATGCGCGCATATGCACAAAATTATGTTACATCACATCATGTTGTTTATCTTGCAACAGGATCTTGCCTGGTCTGAACTTGGTGCTTGGGTGAATTTGAGCTTGGTCAGTGTTTTTCAATTTATTGGAACATGATGTCATAGGTATACTGAAACTAGATCATATCAAGAGCAGAGATTAATAAAAGTATAATTAAATGGGGATAAGGTTTTACTGCTTTTAGCAGTATATTAGCTGTGTTCTTATAACAGATTTCGAATCAGTGGTGATCTAAACGTTTGGAGAATGTAAAAGGTGGGAGTTTCCTTTCCCATCCCATGTAGAGAGTATGATGTATGGTTTGGCTATTTTGTGCTTTTACCAAGTGACTTGTATTTGAGATGTTTTCTGTTTAAATATCAGATTTTTTAAAATTAATCATGTATTATGGGAGATAGTCTAGATAACTTTTGTGCCAATGCCCTTCTGAAAAGTCTCATATTCTGGCTCTTAAAAACCTTTCAAAAACATTGAATGTGTAAATAACACATTAAGTTACATGAATTTATAGTTAATAATCCTATAGCATCATTACTCCTACAAACTGCTGGGAAGAGAGATATATCAAGCTTGATTTGCCATTATTATTTCCTCTGTAGAAATAGAGATTGCCATGTTAATTTATAACTGTTAAAAATAACAAAGTTACCAGTGAAAGGAATGTTTTAAAAATCAACACTTGAAATACTTAGTGTTGAAGTGAAATACTGCTTTTTCAGCTATGAAAGAGAAAAAAGAATAATGGAGTTAGAAGTGAGAATGCTTTGAATTATTAGTTTTCTGTTGTCCTGTTTCCTTGAAGGGCTTTGTCATACACCCATAAATGCATCTCATTTTTATTCTTGATGATTCTATTGTTTTTTCTGAAGTGTTGACACCAGCTAATTAGAAACTACATAAGTATATATCTAAGATTTTCAGATTCTGTTATAGACATTTACTTATGTGAGTAACTTCAGGGATAATGGGACTGAGGAATTTACTAAATTGTGAACAGAGATTTCAGAGGTGGAATCTAGAGGTGTACAGTTTTGTAAAGTAATCACTGGAATCAGTAGTCTTTGTACTAGTTAAAAAAAAAAGGGAGACCAACCACCAAAAACTCCCAAGTGTTGATTGCCAGCTGTTCAGGGAGATAATTCTCAGTTGGACAGTTGTCTGTTGCCTGGTTACTGGAAGAGGATAAAAAAAGTTAGCTTGTTAGCCAGCAGATCTGTAGTATTTTGCATTTAAAAGGAAACTGAAATTGAATATGTAACTTGGTAGGATCTTGAGATTGTTCCATATCTAACTTGCCCAGTGCGCTATCACTTAGCATTTAGTAGTCCTAGAGAAATTTAGAGGAGAAGTTAAAGTAGAACTTTGGCACTGATTTTTTTTTTTTACCTGTAGGGACTTACTCATGTTAATGAGTGAATAACTTTGACATAGTAAATGGCTTTGGTTTGCAAGAAAGTGCTGTGTCTTGTATAGAAAGGTTTATAACACCTTGTGACAGATTTGGAATGGTTAGTCTAACTTTAATAAATGATACAGACTAACAACTAACTTGGTTGTCAAAATAAAGAACAGAGTAAGGACAGCTGTTATGACAGGGAAATGCTGTATATTACCTCTTCAACATTTTCATTGTGATTGCTTTTACCTAGGTTTTAATATAATTGATAACCAAAGTGTTTTCAGTAGGTCAGAAGGCTTATGTAGATGAAGGTGCTTCTATTAAAAGCATTGTTTTTTTATAAAGTTGGGATTCCTATAAAGCAATTATTAATTTTAAAAAAATTAAATAAGATTCAAGTTTTCTACTTTCGTGAAGATTAATGCTTCCATACAATACTTCAATAGCTTTTTGTAGATTGATCCAAGTTTTAATGGATCCTTGACAGCGAATAGCTCTTGGAGCTAATATTTAGAAAATATAAACAGGGAATGTATGAATCTCTTAATTCCCTTGTGCAGTAAACAAAACATGTGCTTGCTTTTCTTAATGGAGGCATCCTGTAACAAGCAATATCTTTTTCAAATACTCTTTGATCTTGTCCTTTAATTAATTTCATTAGAGTAGATATTGTCCTCAGTAGTTGACCACAGAATTTATTTTGTCAGTGATCAGTAGCTTTTTGGCCAGGGAAGAAAACCTGGGATTTAGTGAATTTGTCAGACTGGCCTCTAGAAATGGAGCATAGAGTGGTTTGGGAAGAAGGCTTGCACCTGATTGCTGTTTTATTTGTCTTTGGACACAACTCTTGCATAAAGTTAAGCAACAACTATAAAAAGATTTGACTGGCAAACATCTGAGACTCATTGTTGCATCTTGCAGCAGGTGCAGTCAGCTTTCCAGTCCATCTCAGAGTTTAGTTTGCTTCTTAACATTTATCAGTAGGCCAGTGGGAGTTAATGACTTAGTGAAGAGTATCGTAGTTGTCAGTTGTCCAGTGTTGGAATGCTGCAGGTAATTGGGCTGGACTGGTGAGCGCTGTGGCCATGTGCTTCTCACGTTGCACTGCAGCTGCTGTTGATCTTAATTAATCTGACCCTCCAAGGCTGCAGTGTCATGGTATAAAACGCAATACATATTGGAGATTGGAAAGCTGCTTTTCTGACTCTTTTTGATGGCCGTGTTTCTAGGTAGGCCTTTTGTTTTTTGTAACTGTATTTGTTTGACACTAGCTTAAAATTCTTAATGTACTTCAGTCTAAAACTGTAATATGTTTTTCCTGTTTATCAAATCTATCTGTTGAGTAATGAAGCTGATCCATGTGTTTGATTATAATGGCCCTAGCAAAAATATCTGTGTTTATTCTGACAACTATTGTATGTGAATGAAAAGAATATATTGTGTCTGGTATGAATTTCTGGTGTAGTGTAGTATGTTCTGTAGTGGGAAACGCTTGGTGCTTGTTTTATTTAGCACAGTGTTTTGGTTCTTTTAAGGATTTCTAGTAGTGTGGAAACATGGAGATATGGAATTTGGTATTTGGCAAGTGGAATAAATTAGTGTGCTGTGCATGTGCAAGGTTATTAATTTACTGTAGAGATGCAACTGTCTTTATTCTGACTGCATGACATGGCTTCAGGAAAATACCAGATTCCTTACATTCACCCTGGTATTCAGGGCCATTTTCCATTCCCCAAAGGAAATACAAAACTATACTTTAACTAGAGGTCTTGTAAGTGTTATAGTACAGACTTGTGTAGCTCTGGTCTATCCTATTTTTGCTTTGATTTCAGGAGTTTCTGCATCCCAGTTTGTGATTATTCATAACATTGCTTGTATTTGGATTAAAAATAGAGAAAGAATTGTCAGAATACTCTGCTTTAAATGTTTTCCTATATTTGATAGACACATTAAATATTTTAATACATAAAAATTACAAGTATCTAAATTCACATCCTCCCATATGAACTTGTTTTCACTTTGACATATTTGATAATTAATTATGGTTGAATCTTACTGGGGTTTACTTAATATTAGGTGTGCTGTTATTTTTAATAGCCAGTCATTGCAATTCCTTTGCAAGAACTTAACTGATCTAATTGAAATGTCAGTTTCAGGCAGTCTTTGGAGACATGTCTAAGGAAGTCAGCTCCCAACTGTACAATCCTAGCGTGCTTTTGTAGCCTTTTAGTATGAATTTATTAGTCTTTGCTTGAGCTAGTTATTGTTCTTCTGGACTTCTGAATTTGTGTAAGGTTTAAGTGTTCTGCATAATAGATAGACAAAATTAAGTCTCCTTTGTGAAAGGCTGGAGAACATAAGTTGATGTAGGTGATGTAAATAACTAGGTATGTGACCAGATAGCACTTGAAAGAACAGCATATTAGGGACCAGGTTTAAAGTTAAACATTGTTGGTATGGTTGACTTGGGTTCAGATGCCTTGTGAGAAAGAGATAGCTGTGTCAACTTAGGTATATGAAAGTGGTTATGTAACATTAGCAATTTTTGGATATGAAGAAGCATGAATCTTGGACAAAATTTCATATTTACCTGGTCTTGTAGGTTTTGATTTTGAAAAGATTAAACATCTGTTTTTCATCATTGATCTCTCACTGCATCCTGCAGGGCCTGTCATCTCAGCATTGACAGGATCAGATGAAAAATACAATCGATGTGTTGACATTTTTTTGAGAATCACTCAGGTAAGATTACTTGTTATACAGAACTACAGTGAAATTCATGGCTGCTGCTAATGTTTCACCAGTTGGAGCCTTTGCATTCTCAGTCATTAATTAAATTAGATACTGAGGTTCTCTGCATGTTCCCTTGTTTCTATTTTAAAAGCACTTTTTTGTGCCTTGCTCAGTGCCATTTAACTCTCTTGTAATTTCCCACATAAAGAGCTTCACACATTTGTACTATTTTCCCCCACTTGATAGAGTGGCACCTGTTTGCTTGAATCTAGAACCATAGTGCACACCTCCAAAGCTCTTGGAAGATTTGTATGTATTTTTTATTCTGAAGTAGTGACTTTAGTCCTTTTTAGATTCTTCATTGGCAATATGGGAAAGGAACTTCTCTGTAGAGAACCAGATAATCAGGTGCAGCAGCAATTTATCATCTTCCCAGTATGTCCTAAATTCTGGTTTTCAAATTGTACATGAAAAATTACAAATATTTAACTGAATATAGAATGGTGGACTTGTTCTTTTTATATCATGAGTTATTGAAACTATTTATATTGGGTCAGGCCCTGGAATAGTAGGAAATGGCATGTGTCCATTCAGTTGGCTTTGTTGAGCATCCAGTGTACTTATGAAATTAAAACTGTTACCGGAGTGTATTCCAAAAGAGTTGGGCTATGAAATGTCATGGCTATGAAGGAAATGGGAGGAAAGACCAGTTGGGCCTATGCCAGTGTTGGAGCTTGATCTAACAGTGGTTTACGTTTTATCTCCATCTGTAATCTGGTGTTAGGAAATGCCAGAGTGCAGGTGGGGTAGTGTATAGTACAAGTAGTAGCAGCAGCAGTTCAGGTGCTGCTGCAGACACTGTTTTGGTAGCAGTGTTGAGCTGGAGTTATAGAATATTTATGTTTTATTGTAATCTGGCAGTCTACCAACAATTTTTCTCAGGAACACCAAAAAATGTAAGGGGAATAGGTGGCTTTTTAGTAGAGTTTTGACCTGGCTTTGAAGAAAACCTCTGTGGAACAAGAGAGGCCAGCATTATGTTTGTGCTGATTTTAAAAAGGTCTGCAAAGAAATGCTGCTACTGGATGCCTTAAAGCTTTATAAAAATAATTTGTTGCAAGTGTTAGATGTAGAACATGTATGGGGTTTGTTTTCTGCCTTGCATGTGTGTGCACACTTCATTCTTTGTATGTCCTCTACTTATGGTATTAGGTGAACACTTGGCTACTCTGTCAATCTAAAGTAAAATTTGTATTTCCCAGGAACTCCTTACAACTATATCATCTCCAAACTTACGATTCTTTTACTGTTCACTGCAGCACGCCAAAGTCTGCCAGTTTTTTTGAGGTTACTCTTCATCCAGAAAAGTATAATTTCCAGCATAGCAAAATGCCCCCCCTCCAAAAAAAAAAAGGGAGAAGGAAGTGTTAAATTTGCAAAGATTCTTTTTTAGGAGTATATGGCTTTGTGGTTTTGTTTATGGTGGTGATGCCAAGTGCTCATCTAGTATTTGCACTACTTTTAACAATAATATGTATTTTATAATTTTATAAGATTTATGAGTTCTGTATGGATCTACATTTATGATTAGCTGTTTTAGTAAGTACCATCACGATACGTTATGAATGAATTATTAATGAATTTTTTTTTGTTTATATAGGATTTCTTTTTGATTTATTGATTCATATCTAGAAAGATGGTTCTTTCCCTGAATAGCTAGGATTTAGAAGGAAAAAATAGTTCCTCAGATTTTAAATCAGAGTGTTAAAAATATTTTGAGTGTATGAAGAAATCTATGTGTAATTGTTAGTCTCAGAACTTTAGTCTTGCATGCTCTTGATGGTAGAAAATCTGTTAAATGAGCAGCTATATTTGTCCTTGTTAGGTTTCCTGTAGCTTTGGAAATCAAAACCCCCGGAGTTTATGCAAATGTTTGATACCCTCTAGTCTAGGGGACATGGAATATAGTGGTAGCAAGGTCAGTTTTTGAATTAAACAATATATTTGTAACTAGTTTATTTTTATTTCAGTTTTTCAGTGGTACTTTGTTGTTTAGTAGCAACAAGGTTCTTATTTCTATATTATCTTTGCTAATAGCTAATGACTTTGATAGTACTTACTAGTTGAAAGAATGTGAGTTCTGATGGTCAGAAGTAGTTCAGATCTGTCCTTCACACTTTATTAGCTCAGCACTTTGATTTCATTGTTCCAGACATAAGAAGGATGCAATTTAGTCATCCATAATTATAAAATAAGTACCTTGATATTTCCTTTCTCCAACACACAGGAATGTGCTCAGAATGAGGAAAAATAAACTTCTCTTTTTTATTCACATTGTCCTTTTTTCAATGGAATCATACAATGTCTAAAGGACTACCATGCTTTCCATGTTGACTAGTCCAGGAACTTGTGAAATTTCATCTTGTGGAAAATTCTTCATGAGTGTTTTCTTTTGTGAAGTAGTCTCTTGTAAATTTTGACAGTGTTTTATTGGTTGACTGAAGTTTTTTGTTGTTTATTGTTAAGAATGTGGCTTTTTACTAGGTTGGCTAGTTCTGATTTGGGTGCCTTGTTTCTCCCAGTACAAAATTTCAGAAATTATTACAACGATTTGCTAAGGGTTGCAGTATTTCAACTGCACTTAAGACTTGATGAACTCTTCCTTAAAAATGTGCATATAGTTAGATGGGCTCCTAAGATAATGCAAGGATTTTTCTGTGAAATGTTAATGCACAGGAGTTCAGATTGGGTGATCTTGATTATCTTTGTACTTATAAGCATGGAAGTGTCTTAATTTGGATGGGGTTTCCCCGCTAAGTTTTCTAAGAAAGCATACAGGATTTTTGATATAAATTAGTATGTATTTGTAGGACTGGCTTTGTGTTACAAGTTTTTAATATTGCAAGATATGCTTACTTTGGAGGCTTAGATAAGCTGATGATGGCCATCTGATATTCAAGTCAAGTGTACTTAAAACTAAAAGTATTTCAGGAACTAATATAAATTTTGTATTTTTAGGAGGACCTACTTCAGTAGGCTTAGAAAGAGGTGTGATGTTGCAATGCTGATTTAGAGGAAATAATGCTTATTAGTAATTATCTACTGAATAATAATACTTATTAGTAATTATCTACTGAATTATAATGCAGTTTATTGGCAAACCAAGGGAGAATGATGGCATACTTTGTGAAGTGATGCCAGTTTGAAAAGAAACAAATGTATCCATAGGTATTCTGGAATCCTCATAGGTAAGTCATAATGTAGTGGGAAAGACCAGTATAAATTTGAGAAGATGCTATTACCCCATATTCAATAATTTTTAAAGTTTCACTCTGGTTTAAACATTTTGTTGTGTTAATCCCTTTAGAAGGCAGTAGTTTTCCCATAGCATTTACGTGCTTGATTATAAGGGGGTTATAATTTCCCCCATTTATTTCTCCTTTGCTCAAAAGCAAAGAATGGTTTTGATATTGGATTCCTGCATAGATGTTTCTCCTAGTTAGAAGTAATTTGTGTTGCCTGCTTCAAAGTGTGGTACATCCCCAATGTTTTCCCTCTTTCATGGGGGAAACTGAGGAATCTTGCTGGACAGACCATCTTAAAATGCTGAAGATGGTAAAAATATATATATTTAATCCAAAAAATACTATGTGTATGCTGCTTATTTGGGGAAAAGAAGACAGTGATTCTGTGTGAACAAGTATTTAATTTTAGTTTTTAGTCTTTGAGTTATTTTTAGAGTTACAAGTTTTCCCGCTAGAAATCTTTTGAATTCTGAATCTCAGTAGTAGTTCAGCACGTCTAAGTGCTGAAAAATGGCTAGTTTACTTCATAAGCAGTTTAACACGAATCTTTTTTACTTCTGCTTTTATACTTGCTATTCAGAATAGAAATTCTGCTGTTAAAACCATCACTGATGAATTCAGATAAGCAGAACCTCTAGTTTCTGGGTAGGGTGAATGTTTATATGCAGTCAAAACCTGATGAATTGTTTTCCGTTCTTTGTTTTGCTTGAGGTCAAATATTTCCCTAGAGGTGAGCATTTCTCCACTTCTCCAGGTACAGTTCTTCCATCTTTCCACTGCTGTTCTTCTATTACCTTAAACAAAAAGAAATAAAAATTCTTTCTTGTCTCTTAAGCATAAGGACTGAAAATTGTAATTTCTTTCCTATTTGCCGCTGCCTCCCACAAGAGTAAGTGGAGACACTTGTACAAAGGCAGTAATAATACCAGCAGTCTTTGTATACAAACACTAAATTCAGGTAAGTACTGAATTATGCAAGGTGGAATACCCCTGCAGTCTACATAGTCATGTAGTAGTGTGCTTAGACATAGGAATAGATTATTAATAATTTAAAAAGAAATTGTATATGATTTTGGTTGAGGTCTTTTGAGAAAAGACTTCTGTCTTTCTAGGGGTTTTTCTTTTTCTAGGAAAATAATGGTTTTTTGTTGGTTTTTTTTTTGTTTTTTTTTTTCCCCACCTCTGGTACTTGTTTATGGTAGTTAACATTTACTGCTGCCTTTCCCCTGAGAAGGGATGTGTTCTCACCATTTTCTAGCCCTGCAAACAACTGTAATTGAACTTTCCTCAGATTGCTAGAGGTATATTTGAAGATGTCTTTTTTCCTCCATTCAATGTTATTATAGTCAAGTAAATAGTGGGCACAGGAATAATGAATGTGCTCTGGTAAGAACAATGTAGGGTGCCTTTTCAATTATAAATAGATGTTGATAAAAAATGGGTATATTATACAGATTATCAGTATGAACTTGTCAAATATACATGTTCTCCCCTTTTGGATTACGAGTTTTATGGTATTTTTTTTGCAAGTAAAACTACATTGTTTTAAAACTTCCTTTCAAATTCTGGTGCAAGTATGTAATCCTTTACTAATGCCAAAAGCAGAACAAGTGATAAAAACTTAGTGTATATAATCAATACATTTTTATTGTCTTATTTTTTGCTTTAAAATGGTGTGATTTTCTGACCTTTAGGTATAAATAGCTTCTGATCTTTGTGATCTTTATTAATAGTCTGGCTTTTTATTATATTTGTAAATTTGTTCAGTAATTCTATATGGGAAAATACTGGCTTTATGTTAATGTATGCTAGTCTTCCTTAAAGGTCCATTTTAAAAGAGAAGTGCTCGATCTAATCCAGATTCAGTTACACAACCCTTCAAATTAAACATTTTCTAAAATATCTTTGCATTTGCAAAGAATTCCTCTTGCTACAAGTACTAATTTTTCTTTTGTTTTGATGTACTTGTTTGATTTTTGTTTTGAAAGGTATAAATCAAAATTTATGAAGTATGGAACTGACTGAATTATCAAAAATTATTTAAATGATTAGTGGGAAGGATTCTGTAAAATTCTAATGTGAAATGTTAAACGGCAGAGGTAAATTTTCTGAAAATAAATTCTAAGGATGTATTTCATTTTGGCTTTAAAATACTAATAATGAAGTCATATTGTCCTATTTTGGGTTATTACATAAAATGTTTTGTCTCATCTATTAGAAGGGTTGTTTGGACTTTTTATTGGGGGAAGACTTTTGAATTATGTATGGAAAAAATCAAGTCCATTCACCTTTCTGTTTTTTAAGAAAAAAGGTTAAATATCTTGGGATTTCCTCTGTCCTGGGTAGTAGAGTTGTTTATACAAATCTTTATTATTTTAAAAACATTGTCCTTATTTGTTTATTGGAAATAGAAATCTAAAATATATTTAGATTTCATATTCAGATTCTAATGCATTTCAAATTGTTTCAGAAAAAAATTAAACATTATTTTTGCATGTATTTAAATTTGAGTTTAATACAAACATTTTGTAAAGATAATTGCAGATTCAAGGACTTGATGCTCATTTAAAACCAGAAAAAAATGGTGAGGTACTTAATTAAATTCTTGGTTGTATAATTACTCTTGTATTTATAATGTAATCTGTGATTTTAAGAGAAAGACAGTATGTTCAAATGTATCCTAATATTATCTGCTTTCTGTTGAAATAAGTTATCAAAAACACCATCTACAATTTGTGAGAACTAAGGAAGACAGTGGAAAATGCATTTGATGACCAAGTGGCATATCCTTATTTTTTACTCCTGGTCAAGAAACGAAAGTATTTGTAATAGCTGCTATGTAGTTATCTATTGAGGTGTTAGCTGTTAGGACATTTTGGTTTTTATTGTCTAAAAATACATGGTCCTGTTTGAGTTGGAAAAGAAGAGATTAAGATTATGTAACGTTTCAGGGTAATTATGTGTGAGCTCTTTGCTTATTTGCGCAAAGAGACATTAAAAAAAATCCCTCTGAACAGCTGAAGTGACATGAAGCACCAGCTGGGGAATCTGAAATCAAATATTTTAGGGCATGATTTCTACTAAACTGCAATTAGAATGTATGATTCTGTACTAGCAATTGTTCTGAGTGAGGTCAAATTGCACATAAAGAAGGAACACAAGTGATGTCTGTCTTGACTGCAACTGATGTTGGTACATGTGCTATTTCACAGAATTTTTTATTCGCATGCAAAACTGGGAGAATGACTAACTTGATTGTTTTGTTTGTTTATTAAGACTTAGTGTCTCAATAAGTGAATTAAAGACTTGCAAGGAAGAATAAAAATTGAAATACTATTGTTGAGAAACATGTTCTTATTAAAATTAATTTTTCATCTAAATATTTCAATAATAGGAAAGTTAAAAGCATTTCTAAAACATCAGAGTCTTGTTCCAATGTAGTTTTCTTTTTTTATTCTTTTTCTACGTCTTTGTGTTAAAAATGCAATATTGACCTACAGGTATTATAAAAAGAGAATTTTCTGTTTTCAGATAAAACTGCATTTTGACACATTGTTTAAAAATGAGAACAGCTCTGCATATGAAAACACAAACTGTGATAATTAGATACTGTGCCATATGTGGTAGTTTAAGTTGGCATATATCTCGAATGGCATGTTTAATGTACTGTATTACTGGAATTAGTAATTTTACAGCTGAGAGCTGTTAATTCTGTTATACTCATTCCCTCTCATGAACCTGTAGGTAATGATAGCAGACATTTTTCTTTGGAGAAGCCTGATTCTGATAAATTAAAACAGTTATAAGATGCCATATTTTTAATGTAATCTTTGACTAGTGTATTTTCCTCATAATATTTTTGGTGTTTCTAACTACTTCAGAATTCTAAGACTTTTTAGTAACGATGCAGTTGGTATTGAAGGGTGGTCAGTTTTTTTGCTTGATGAAATATCAGTAGTGGGAAAGGAGTTTTGTTTTCATTTTCTCAGTGTAGAACTTTCCTTGCTTTTTGTTAGGGCAAAACATATTTTTAACCCTCAGTGCTTGAGAATTATTGACAGTGGTTAAAATCCACATACATGGCCTATCCCACACTGTGTAGCTCAATAAAATCACTGGTCATACATGTAAAGTCAAGGGAGGAATGTGAGGCTTCTGAGCTGGCTATACCTGGGATGGAGTCAAATTTTCTTTTCCATAGCAGCTTGTATGGTGCTAGGTTTTAGAGTTGTGACCAGAAAGTGTTGACAATACACTAATGTTTTAACTGTTGCTGAATAGTGTTTGCACAGTGGCAGGGCCTTCTCTGTTTCTGACTCAGCCCATCTCCCCAGTGAGAAGATCGACTGTGCAAAAAGAAGTTGCCAGGTGGATAACCTGAACTGTCTAAAGCTATTCCATGCCATATAAAGTCCTAGCAAAAGTAAAGAAAATTAAATGGATTGGAGTGTTTAGCTAGTGTTTTGTTTGGAGAGTAGCTGGGAAACAGTCTGCCCAGAGACACTGGTGATTGCCTTTGCACCACCTATTTGAATCATAGTGTCATTAAGGTTGGAAAATACTTAAGTCCAGCTGTCATCCTGGCAGCACCACCATGCTCACCATTAAGCCATGTCTTCAAGTGTCATGTCCACATGTTTTCTGAACACTTTGAGGGATAGTGACTCCACCACTCCCCCGGGGCAACCCATCTCAGTACTTTACAACCCTTTCTGTGAAGAATTTTTTCCTTGTATCTAATCTAAACCTCTCCTGGTGCAGTTTGAGGGCATTTCTTCTTGTCCTGTCATATTACCTGGGAGAATAGGCTGACCTCCACTTGGTTACAACCGCCTTTCAGGCAGTTGTAGAGAGTGATAAGGTCTCCCCTGATCTGCTTCTCCAGTCTAAAGAGCCACAGCTCCCTCAGCTGCTTCTCACAAGACTTTTCTCCAGACTCTTCACCATCTTATTTGCTGTTCTCTGGACATGCTTCAGCACCTCAGTGTCTTTCATGTAGTGAGGGGCCCAAAACTGATCACAGGATTTGAGGTGTGGCCTTACCAGTGCTCAGTACAGGGAATTGATCACTTCCCTGGTTCTGCTGTTGCAAGCCAGGCTGTCTTTGGCCTTCTTGGTCACCTGGGTACATTACTGGCTGTTCAGCTGGCTGTTGATGAGTAACCCCAGGTCCTTTTGCTTGCTATAGTGTTTTTATCTTGATCCATGGTTTTTCTTTGCTTGGGCTCAGTATTTTCTTCCCCCATTCTGCTGGGGAAGGGGAGGGGGAGTGAGTGAGCAGCTTTGTGGACTTACCTGCTAGCCAGGGTAAAGCCCACCACAAGCATTATTAATCTTTGTGTTGTGCCAATATTTAGCCTTTCTAAAAATGTAGAGAGAGTGACACACCCAAAACTTCACTTAGTTTTGTCTTTATATAATGGCAAACAGTACTAAGAGTTGCAAAAATTAATTGAATTTAGAACTTTGAGTGCTGATTAGGTCCTCATTTGTTTTCTACTACAGATGACATTGGTGTGCATCTAGGCTAAGAATACAAAAGGAACACAGTATAGAAAGTAATTGTGAGAGATATTTTGTGAAGCAAATTCAAGTGAAATATTAGAAAATAAGTGTGGAAAGGGCCTCATGGATTAGGGACTCCATTTCTCCTCTGTCCTTCCTGACAAACCCATAAAATCTCATAGTCATTACCCTTTGAATGTCTTCCACCTGCCCTGAAGTTGAGGTGATGCTGCCAGTTTCAAGCTCCTCCACAAGAGAAATGCAGTGGAAATGCTGTGAAATCTCTTTACTCACTGAAGAGATGTCCTAAATGAACATCTCATGTCCTAAATGAACCTTATCTCTAGGATAAGGGTAACAAAGGAAAATGTGCCCTATGCACTTGGTGCTTGTTTGTATGAGACTATTCAAACAAGCTAATGGAAAGGTGAGATTTTATAGCAAAGCAAAGGGGACATTTCCCTTCATAAGACAAATGAAATTTAGTTAATGAAAAGAAGTGCTGTCCTTTTTTGACAGGATCATTAATGGAACATGATATTCGTGCAGTCATGCTCTTGGGTCATTAAGTGCAATTCCAGTTTATTTCAGGTAGCTATCATTCATAACCCCAATGTATGGAAAACTGTCTTTTAAAGACAGATAGGAACTTCTGAAATTGCTGAACTTTAATTAGCACTGGGATTTTCTGCTCACTCAGTAGCCTTTATTTGTGAAAGCATATGTGGTTCCTTTCACAAAAAAACTAGTATTAAGCTAACATTTTAGCTTTGAGAAGTTCTGATTTCAGAGTCAAATGACTCCCAAGTGTGGTGTCACATGAATATCTGATCAAGTACATAACTTAATGTGTGAGTTGAAAATCAGTTTGATTAATAATGAAAACTGTGTTGAAATTAAGCATGACATTCTAGACTGTTCACCATTACCTTTAAACCAACAATACTTTCTACTACTTTATGTGATATTGTGGTTATATTTTCACTCGTGTTCTGTATGCTCCTCAGCCATTTTCAGGCTGGTTTCCCTTCTGTGTTTTAGTTTGGTATTTTTAATTGTAATAAATATTTGTGCATGGAGAAGGCAACAAATTTGCTCCACCGTTCCCAGCCTAAACTGAAACAGTGAAACTTAAACTCAGAGTCGAAAGCCTTCAGATGTTCAATTTCCTGTTGTTCATCACTGTTGTACATGACAAGGCTGTGTAAATGGGTTTATAATCTTGTAACTAAATGCTGCCAGAGTTGTGTGTGAACAGATCACTAAGGAGAGGAGTGCTTACTAGACCAGTAAGCTGTCATTGATTATAGGTACTCTATAACCTCTGGTTGTTTGCTCCTATGGCACTAATGTTGTCACTGTTTTGGCCACATGAAGTGTGAGGGGGGTGTGTTTTGATTTCTTGCAGTGCCCTTGCAAAGGCAGGCAAGAAATCAAAGCAGTGTTTTTTCAACTCTAAAAATTTGGTCCCATTTGAAAATGCTTTCATAGGATGAAATAGCTCTTTTCCTGGCTCCGTCTCAGCCAGTTTTAAAATCAAGCTTTGAGCATTATCCATGGTAATCATTATATAAAAGGAATATAACTTTTTATTTTTGATGTGTTTTGTATGCCTGTGCAAATGTAAACATTAGGTCATTTCAGAAATATATGTGCCCATGTATATGCAGTGTGGTGTTATGTTAGGTAGCACACTTTTTTGTTCTTAAGTTCTCTTATAACTTTCTTGTCATTTCTGTATCCTTTGCCTTTTCTTTCTTCTTCACAATGGTTATACCTTTAGTATGGCCCACTCTGAAATTCAGTTTGCCTGAATTACAGACTGATGATGATTTCTAGAAAAGGGACAAGAAAATGGAACTGGAAAGAGAAAGCACTTGCAAATACTTAATTCAAGCAATGCTTAGCTGTTTAAATGCTAAACTCTTTGGCTTAAGATTTGTCAAAAGTTACCAACTCCTAAATTGGAATCTCAAGAAATCAACATCAGGACATTTTGTTAAAGGAAAAATGGAATAGAGAGGTTTCTTATTGCTCTGGGCCTGTGATGATTTCATTAAAGCTGAGAACTCGGGAAAGGTTTAACTTTTTGACTGGCTTAGTATTTTAGCTATAAGAATTATTTAATTTTTCTAAATAAAAGACATTTTTGTTTTAAAGTTTAAGAAAACTTTGATGTGATCAATATAAACTATGAGTGACTATAGCCATACCTTTTAGCAGTCTGTAAATTTCTGTGCATAGCTGAATAAGAAAAGCAAAGGTCATATTGAAATAGTAACAACAGCTGCTGTTTAGGTAATACAGAAATTTTGTAATAAAATTTATATTAAAATCTCTTCGAATTATGTTACATGCACAGTTCCACTTTATTTATAATTGAGGGATCATTAAGTATAGATACGTTTGTGTATAACAGAAAGTTTGGCAGTTCTAAGTTCTTACAGATTTGTGTCATAAGTAATGCTAAGACTATTTTTACAGTTGAAAGTATTTTGTAGTTTAAGATTCCCTTATAATATGTGCAGTGTCAGATTGAGTATGTTTTAGATTTTGTGATAACAACCTGATCTCTGCGTGCTTCCTGAAGAAGATTATTGTCTTGACTGATTACGTAGGAACCCATAAGATTCCCATACTCTGTCCTATATAGAAATGCAGAACAAAAATCTGTTTTTCCCTCCCCAGTTATTATTTAGGAGTGAAAATGATTTTGGAATTAACTTCATGTAGGAATTTGATATGTATGTTTTATGTACACACCACATATGTGTACTCATATGACATTGCATGAATGTTTATAAACACAAAATAGCATCATTACAGTGCATTTTTCTAAACTAAAGTTTACAGAATTAGTTTGATAGGTTTTGTTATGAAAATTGGTGTCTCATATGGAGTCAGAAGTTAGGGGATTGGCTTTGTCTTTTCTTGAAGAACATACAAAATTAGTAAAACATTTACAATTACTCTCTAGATATGTGTAGCACATCTGTTTTTAACAGTTATGTTAATTTTTAATTAGCAATCAGGATAAGTAAATACTAAAATGGTGCGGTTGCTTTGTGACTCATTTAATCTTGACTGAATTTAAAAGCTTTTGTGTAACTATGATAGATGGTATTTTAAAATACATAAATCTAAAGCTCTTAACTCCATTTAAAAGAAACTATTATTTTATTGATGATTGGTGTGGAGAACTACTTTTAAATATTGTAACTGTGTTGTTTTTCTAGGAATCTTATCAAAATAACACTCTCTATCCTTTGTTTTACCCATTATTTTTTCTCCGTCATTCCATAGTATACAAAACCCACTATTTTATTTCCTAGAATAAATCTGCTAGTCAAAGTGGAGAGCTTTACACCACTTGAAGTGGTGGGCATCTTATGCTTTAGTTTTCTTGCTTCTACTTCTGTGTGTATTTGTTCAGTGGTCTGTGAACTGTTTCATGTAAGTGCTATACTGAGTTGATTTCTAAAAAGTAATCTTATCTTCACGTGTGTCCTAAAATGAGCTGCAGTACTTTTAGTAATTGTGATACTACATTTTTATGCCCCCCTCTTCACTTCTCCCTTATCTCCTGCTAGTTTTGAAAGATGTTTCACCTATCTTTGTGGAAGCTAGATTCAATTACAACTACAGAGTGGTTATGAATTTGAAATTTTAAAGCATCGGTACCAGAAAAAACTTTCTTAATTTAAGTGTAGCTTATGTCTTGGTCATTAAAAGCTCTTTACTTACGAGCAGGGAGAAGGTTATATGAAGAGAGGAAAAATTTGTATCATTTAGGTCAGAATGTGAAGAACTTCAGTTAACTTAGGCCCTGAATATTCAAGTAAGCAAGGAATTATACATTGCAATATGCTTCTTGGGGTATCTATAAGGTTATATATATAAAAAACATAAAAATAGATATATCCATATAAAATATAGATTAAAAAAGTTTGGAGGTTCAGTGAATTAATTTTATTCTGAAATTGTGCTTTACCTTTGTTTATTACTTATGCTGACTCAGAAACAAATGAGGAACAGTGGTACCTTTTTTACAATGTACATAGGAAAATGACCTTTTAAAAGTTAAGGCAAAAGTGATATACAAAAAGGTATTGCAAATTTGCATGTCATTATTAAAAAAAGTACTTTCATGAAAATATGAAAGGACTTCATTCCTAGTTAGAAGTGGCACTGATAGATTATCTACTTATCATAAATATCGTCTTCATATTCACATGATGCTACTAGAAGGGATGCTGTTTGATCGTAATATAGTGGTGCTTATGCTTCTGTACCAGTGTTGCATTTGATTGATATTGTTATTCTCTATTATTGTTCTAAGAGCAAGCTTTGAGTTCAGTGGTAGAAGTTACTGTTTTCTTTCATGTGCTAGATATGAACAGTTCTAAAATATATTTGACCATCTGTCACATTCAGGGTAAATTTGTAAATTTAGTCATTATTTCAAAAATTACTAGTGTAAACTTGATGTGAGTAAAACCCAGACTATTAACTGTAGGGATTCTTGTGTTGCAGTGCAACAACATCTATCAGTATCTACTACTTATCTAGTATTTTTTAATATCCCATATTCTAATTTACATAACTTCATGCAAGTGTAAACTGGAAGACTAAAATACCATAAAAGTTACAAACAAACATAAAAAAAAAAAAATTTAAAAGGATGTTTTGAATTACTACTTCAAGGTGATTGGGACTGACCTCTGTGCTGTTTGATAAGAGAAGTTTACTTAATATTATTTTAAAGTAACCGAGAAGACTGGACAAACATTCCTGATAGCCATTTGTGCAACTTTCCTATTTATGCACTTTTTTTGTTCCCAATCTCTCAATACTTGGAACAAAAATGTCTGATACATGTTCTAAATGAAGTAGCATCAAATCATAAGGCCTATATTGAGCTAAATTCAATTGAGAGTTAAAATTTTGGATAATATTAACAAAGACAATATTTATTTTTATAGTTTCATAAAATATGTATTCACATATGTTTATTAGCAGGGCTGTATTCTCTAAACCAGAATTTTGTGCACCTAAATGAAACCCAGGGAAAAGAAGAGTATGTTTTATGGAAATACAAAGTGGAGAAGAAAGGTGGTCGAACTGGAGAATAATAGTTATCTTAGCCATTATTCTAACTTTGATGTTACCCTTTGAGGCTTATTGTGGTCATTATACTTGATGAAATTAGTGGAAATAAGTGAAGTGATACCTCACTCTTACCTCACTGTAACTCATAAGTTACATCCTTATAGTGCATTTAATTTAGTCTATTTTGTGATTCAAAAAAAGGAGAAAATAGACAGGAAAATTTCTTCATACATGTATATATAAATTCCAGAGTATTATGATCTATACTGTCTCCATAAGTCTTAGCAAAGAAGAACAAGAGGATAGGCTTTATAGCATGGTTGGAAAGTGAATTTGTCAGAAATGTTATTGCTAGATATTGATCAAATGTAATGGTTAGCTTGAAACCAGCAGTCATCTTAAAACTAATAAAATTCTTAGGTAGCTATGGTAAAACATAAGTGAAACCTGATTTTATGAGGCTCAAAGGAATTGCTGATATATTTCCACCATCTTAGCTATGTGTTGTAAAATGCAGGAGGTAGGTTGAATTTCCTTTTGGCTTGTGGTTTTAGTCTGTGATTTTAAGTAGAGGTGTTGTATTTGAAATTTTTGCACTTGATAATTGGTTGTCATAGGTAAATATGACTTATTTTCCATGTATCAAACCTTGACTGTGTAAGTCTATTTCTTTTTAAAGGTATTTTAGATTAAGCATAATTCTATATGGCATGTCTAGACTGCTGTAGAAATCTGCTCTTTTATGTGTGTGTTACGGGGAATGCTGGCTGTTGTTCCCTGTAAAGGAAGTTATTCTAGTGCAACAGATTAAAACCAAACAAATTCCAAACATTCAGATCTCATGGGTCTAGGAGATCCCAGGCACATTTTAATTTTGTACTTACAAAATAGATCTCCTGAACAAGCTGTGAACATCTGTACAAAAAAACTGAATGCAATTAAATAGCTAATTATCAAAATCAAATTCATCTAGATTACTTGCTGCCAAGATTTCCAACTTGAATTACTTAGGGAAAAAATCTAAAGGAACACTTTGCATGAATGTATTAACAAATGTGTTCTAGCATACTGAAGTCTCTGTAGCCTACTGATTCTTATTTTTGCTTTGTGTTAATGTAAACTCACCAAACTCACCAGAAGTCCATTATTTCTGTTGATGATTTCAAGGTATGTATAAATTTGCCTTGGTCAAATAGCAAAATTGAAAACGTTAGGGATGCCTTTTTCTGACAACAGTCCATTTACTTGCAGTGTGGGATTAAAAATTAGATATTTTGAAAAAAAGGCAGCAATATAGAAGCTTTTTCTCCTTATGCATTTATTGCAACATCCAGTGAGTTCTCATTGGGTAATACATTTTCATATGTAGCAAGTACATTTAGGGCAGTGGGAGGCTTTCTTGGCTTCAGTCTGTCCTCATAGTTTTCTTCTTTTACCCCTTTTTTTCCACTTTCCATTTGGTAAAAAAGTTGGATGTGGATGGAAAGAAACCATATTCCAAAACCATCCCCATTGACAAGATCATGGAAGATCACAATGGGAGTAGCTGTATGCAGAGTGTGACTGCCTTGTGTGATAAACATACTGTTGTTATGTGAATATCTGTACACTGGGAAGATGCATTGAGGAAAGATCTTTCTGTAATGACTTGTTTTTTCATTTCAGAATAGTATGTTTCATTCAATATGGTGCTTCTTGCATTCTTATTTTCAATAAAAACATTTCAATCAAATGCATTTGGAAATCAGAACAAGTGCAAGACAGTGAGTATTCTGCATAACATTTGATGGTGGTTCCAATTATGGCTGAAGATGTTTTATATTTTCTAACAGACAGGTGTAATAGCAAAACAGATGATGATTAACTGTACTGGTTAACCATTTGTGTTTCAACAGTGACCTTGATTAACTGTGGTAGAGGAAAGTACTTGCTGTTACTTTTCTGGTAGTCATATTCTAAAATACCCTACAGCTTAAAGACAGGTTGGAATCAGGAAAATGTTTGATAACGCCTTTAAATGCCCACATATAAGTAAATAAAATAAAAATAAATATAAAATTAGTAAATCCCCAAATAAATGCAAATACAAATCAAAAGAGCCCTATATTCCATATCTATGTATTTTGAAATGCTTAATGTATTTTTTCATTTTTGTAGAGTTGGTCCAAATGCACCCAAATGAGATTGCATGAAGTATATTGTCTTTTCCACGCAGAACTTCCTTCCCTTCTGATTTAATAATTTAATTGCTAATAAGCTCAGAATTTTTATTTTTTTCTTGAAACTGACAGTAGTTTAAAAAATGCTTGTTTTTCATTATCACTTTTTATTACAAAACAAAATGAAATCTTTATTCCAAGCAGAAGAAAGTTGAAGTACATGATACTATTCCTTTTGTTGCCAGTTCTGTTTTAGGTATCTGTCTCAAACTAGATTCAAAAGTTAGCAATAAAAGAAACAAAACACAGAATTTATAGTGTTGATTAGAATTATTTTCAATTATGTGTAGTCTTGCTAACTAAAAATATCTTGACTGAATTCTTATCTGACACCTTTTTAATTATTATTTTTCAAAGACTTTTTCTTAACATTGAATGGAAATACATTTAGGTCTTTTTTGTTGTAGAATGTTTGTTTTATAGAATTTGTCATTGTCTTTTTCTGACCTTGTAATTGTCTTGTGGGGTTTTTTTTTGGTATTCTGTGGTTTTGTTTTTTTTTTTTTAATTGAAACAGTCCAGAGGGATGAGAATGATGTAGTGAGAGAAAATAAGACATGGTTATTATTGTGTATATGTGAGAAGTCAGCACCTATATTGTCACTTTTTAAATTTTAGTTTCTGATAATGGAAGGAAGGCAACATTGACAGTAAAGAAAAAAATGCAGAAAAATTTATTTACTTGTGATGGTTTTGGTGGTATTTGCTTACTTCATTAGTGATTGTTCATACTTGCTGAATGGGTAGAGTTTGTATCTTGCTTTATTAGCATTGTGCTGCACTTCTTAGTTACTCATAATTTAAGAAAGCTTCAACAGAATAGGGTGTTACCAATTGGTTGTGATTATTCTTCTGATTCTCATTTTCACAGGAGGTACTCAAAAATAGAAATAAATAATTATTTCAGCATCCCTCAGGTGTAAGATGTGCTGTTTCTAGTTTTTTGACAGGGAGGAAGGAATGACGTAGCTGAATTTTATATAAAATTTGGATAACAGTTGGAACTTGCATAGAATTACTTTTTTCAGGATGTGTATTTTTCTTTTGTAGTTCCATATATTGTTCATGAATGGTTAATACTGTGTTTGACTTGCTGCTTGCCACTGAAACTGCTTTTGTTTAAACCTGAATATTTATAAATAGTGCCTAAAGTGATCATCTGTGAAAAGTTAATCTGAACTGAATTTAGCATTGTACCACAGCATTCTCAGGCATTTAGTTTTTCAAAGTTAATATTTATTTCTGAATCAGGAAATACTTCCCTGTGTCCCCCAAGCCACCAAAGGTAGTCATATTTTCTTAGCAGGCTTCTTCACTAAGTCAGATTTTGTTTTCTAGTTCTTACACTTTGAAATTAGTTGTGTATGAGTTGCATTGTCTCCTGGGTTTTGGTAGCTATCACAACAGTTCAGTTACCAGAAAAAAGAATGGAAGAAGAAGATACAACAAATGTTTAAAAACATAACCTAAGGTACCAACTCAGCAGGTACAAGAAAGCATCAGACAGGTTAGTGTGGAGGAGTTGTGTGGGAACAGAGAGTGCTGGCTTCTTTACATAAATTTTTCTTTTGATTTCTGTGCTTGACTAATTTCCGTTGTTCAGATAATTCTAATTTAACTACTTTTGAATTTGGAGGCAAGTGTGGTGGAGGGGAGGGCTGGTGAAAAGCACAGCTCTCACACTGGTATGTACAGATTTTCTGAAGAAGTGTTTAAGATCTGCTTATTATGAGGAAAAATCTCATTTTTCATATTTCTAGTGGAAGTCACTGATTCACTTGCTGAAACTTGGAAGAAGTAGAAAACAAACCAACCTAAGGCAGAGAGCCAAATGCTTTGGCAAATTGAAAACTAAATGAAGACAGAGGCACTATTATTTATAAATCATATTAAGTGCTAGGCAGTCTTAACTATAAATGAAAACCATCAGTATTATTGTTAATTTTTAGTTAAAGGATCAAGCAATTTGTAAAAGACTTGATGATTCTACAAATCTGGAGAATAAGCGCTTGAATTTTGTAGCATTTTTTTTTCCAGAAACCAAAGAACCCTACTGTTTCTAAATTCACCAGCTTTTATTCTGATTCTTCAAATTAAATTGAAAACAAATTTATGCTTTTGGTTCCCTGGAAGCGTTGGGACTTTCGGTTTGTTTGTTTTCTCTTGTGTAGAAAAATGCCACTTTGAGTTTCTCCCACATTGTTGGTTGTGATGCAACAAAACAAATCTGGCTTGTGTGTGAAACAAATCTCTTACACTAGGGAGGCTATCTTTAATAACAGTTGAAAAATGGTTGTGGTAGTTGTGGCTTCCTGAGATCATAGAGATAGACTTGTTTGCATGCATTTGGTTTTCTTTTAAAATTTAAATGTACCACTAACTATAATTTACAGTTTCCTAGGGAAATTGCATTTAATATGTGGCTTAAAATGTGTTTTCTGTAATACCTGTGGTTTAAAGATATCTGTATTTTTGGTTAACTGGATGTGTTCATTTATTTAATAGCAGTCTTTTGGAGCCACAAAAATGAAAAGCTTTTAGCTTTGGGTTTCTTGGTTTTTTCTCTGCACCGATGACTTGTGTAATGCTATTCGTATTTTACTATGCCCTTAAAATAAAAAGGGTTCTTTTGACCAGCATACTTTATTCAGGAGTTTAAATGTGGTTATGAGAAAAAAAAAAAATCCCAGTAACATAAAGGCTAATCTATTAAATAGTGGTGTTTAGCTGTTTAATAGCTTTTTTTTTAAAACTCAAACCCCACAAATCTTTTCTTGTATTACCTGATATTCCATTCCATTACCACTGAAAGGTAAAAAGGTAATAGGGTTAAGGAAAATAGCCCTGGAAATAGCTTATTTCCATTTTCAGTTTAATGCAAGTTCCAGCAGAATCAACTTTGAACATCTAACACTATGCACATAAAATTAGTTTGTCAAGTGTATTATTTACAGGGATGTATTAGAATTATACTTTATTTCTGTGAAATAATTTTTTTGGGAATGAAAGTTGATTTTTCTAGTAAGATCAAATAATTTTGTTATCGTTTGGTCTGCCTAGGTCCCTTTCTTCACTTTCTATGTAATGTGTTGAAACATCTCTGGTTTTCCTAGGTTGATAGCTGGATGATTGTGCACTATTATAATTAAGGAGTCAAGAAACATTTTTCTTGTCACAGTTGTGTGATTTACCAAATGAAACACTCAAAAATTCTCTAAATGCAAACCCATCAATATAGCAAGTGTCTGTTTCAAAAAAACCCAAACAAACATATATAAATGTATATACACATACATACATATACATATATATGGAATGAGGAAATAATTGAGAAAAATATATCTACCTTGGGAAAAAATATACCCTCGCTAAGTGTTGGGGAAGATGAAGTAGGAAAGCCTTATAAATATGATTGCCTGGCAAAAGATGCTAAGAATATAGAAACTACAAGCGAGATTGAAATGAAAGCATGCTTTGAGATACCAAGCCTTAGTAAACAACTGGAAAACAATGGTATGGCCAGCTGAAGATAATCCCCTTTTGATTAAACAATACCCTCTGATGCAGACAGGTACAAGGGTCAGAGCAGACCCCACTCACGTGGCAGAAGTCCTAAAAATAGCTTTTAGAGTTTAAAATGTAACGCAGTATGGTAATGTAGCAATTCTTATAGGCTGTATGTAAATGCTATAGGATTTGTATCTTGTACTAGATTGGTTAATGAAAATTAGAATGTTCAACACAGAAGAAGATTTATTGAATTGTAAAGGAGAGTCTCGCGCTCTTGCCACGACTCTCTTCACCTCTTCACTCTCTCTCTCTTGCCTCCTGCTTTTCTGGCCTGCTTCAAGCTGCGGCTGGCAGCTCCAAGCAGGTCCCCTGTATCCACGCCCTTTGCAATAAACCTCATGCTCTAAGACCTGACTTCTGAGATCTCTCATCTCCATCCGTCCCGACCATCCAAACCAGACCAACAGATGCCAACAAATTCTACAGCTAAGTGTTTCTTTTTGCTGTATACTGAAATATTTTTCTTAGGACTTTGTAGAATTTCAAAAGTATCAGTGTTTGTTTGTAACTGCGAAAGTATTTTTTAGTGTTTTTTTCTGCTATAGATTGCTGTGATGCAACCAAAATGGACACACAGAGGTAGGGAGTTGAATAGGTTTCAACTTTTATTTGGTTTTATATTAAGTATTTTCTGAAGTTTATCCTTTGCTCTGGTAGATAACTTTTACCTTTTGTACTAGTGCAAACTTAGCCATCTCTTTAAGATAATTCTGGTATACTGAATTGCAGAGGGCTCTTACTCTGGTCATCAGATCCACTAGTCTGCTCTGTTCAACACCTTCTGTAATCTGGCCCTGTGCTGATGCAGTGTCCTTGACCTGCCTTTCAGATCATGTATGTATTTATAAGGACAGCTCCCTGCTTATTTAAATATTCTTAATAATACTGGGATATCCACAAGCATTAAATATCCCTTTAATTTCACTGTCCATCAATTTGTTCCTATTGAGAAATTAAAATTCTTTTGATTTCTGCCAGTTGTGCTTTACTAGCAAGAGTTTCCTACTTTTTCTTTGCAGGCAGTTCAATGCTTTCTAATGTGTCAAATGTCCTTTATAGATAGTTACATTTTGGGTGGATTCTGTGTATTGCCAAATCATATAAAAGTGGCAAAGCCCTGGGTGAGATAAGACAAAGTCTTTAGCTGTCCCATAAGACCTGGTCATTTGCCACCCAGAAGAGAAGCTAGCAGTTGACCAGTTCACTCTTGCAAAGTCTCCTGGATCCCTTTATTCATTACAATAAAATAACCAGCTTGTTTCCTTGCTGGTGGCATTTTGTGAGTTGTTCGTTCAGAGTTTTTGAACTTCCTAACAAACATTTGTTACAAATTTGAATGGATTTGAATTAGAAATGTTGACACAGTTTGGTTACGGTCATTGCAGTCCATTATTGATTAATTGTACTTGGAGTGTCTTTATGAAACCAGATTATGTTTTTAGATTTTAAATGTGTTTTTAATGAAGAAGTACAGTTGCAGATACTAAAGATGCTAACACTTAACAAATGTTGCTGTTTCAGTTCTGACTTACATCATAATTTTCATGATGGATGACCCAGTTTTATGGCCAGGAAAATAGGAGTAATTTTGTCAGACCATTAGTTTACTACCTGCAGCGTGTGTCCTCACTTCAGCTGTTTTCTTCAAACCATTTGTCAAGGATTATCAGAATTTACAAAGGAAATCTTGCTATGAGAATGAAAAGAATAAGATTTTGGTGTACCTTTGCCTAAGAAAGCAGCAACCTTCTCCCACCTCATCTCATGCCCTAATCCCAAAAGACATGCAACATGTTTCTTTTTAATAACTTTGATATTTTCAAGCATTTAATATATGTGCCTTTTTTGTCTATGTTAGGTTTCAGAAAGGAAAAATTGTCGTTTGAGTTCTTTCTAAGTTCTTAAATGAGTGGTGTATGCTGTAAGATCTTTTATAAAGAGAACTTTTCCTCCCATAGGGGTAAGGAGTATTTAAAATGTATTTAGGTTAATTGCAAATTAAAAAAAGAACAAAGTTTTAAATGGTCTAGTGGTCTGAATTAAAAAGAAAAAAAGTTTTCCATATCAGTTTTTATTTGGTCATTCCTGTCCTAATTTTATTAGTGTTGCAGTCTTTCATAGAATCCTTTGAGGCTACTGGGATAGCCAAGACCTGAATTTCTAATTTGGAGAATTGTGTCAGACATTTCCCTTCTGCTCTCAGTGAATTTTTTTGGGGTTTGGTTGATGTTTGTTAAGCCTACTTTCCTTAGGCAAAAGAGGTTTATGAGACTGTGGTGTGTCCTTTCTGGTCCCTTCTGACCTGTTTGCTCATTTCAACCACCAGAAAGATTTGAAAAAGATTTATTTAATTTTTCTTTAAGATCTCACATGTTTTGTGAAAATTGGCAGCTGTTTTCCAGTTGAGAGAAAAAGCCCTGAAAAGGTCTTCAGTGAAGCAAAGGCTTCAATGTTGCATTTTACTATTAGTTTATTAGTTCATAAGTATCTCAAATGCAAAGAAGATTTCTAGAGCCATATTCAGCTTCCAGAGGTATTATCTTTAGAACAGATTAAATATTTTGATATATATCCTCATGTTTGTTAAAGAATAATTTTATATTTTCTGGAGATTGAATTTTATCTGGAAATTCAAGCACACATATCAGAGAAGCAAAATTAAGATATTTCTTTTTTATTAGAAATACCTTGTTCCTGCCAGATAGAAACAAAAATCCCTTTAAAGTCTATTGCATTTGTTAATTTTAAATAGCATAACCTTTATAGCCAAATGCCTGCTTTGAGTATGTTATCACAGTAATCATTATTTAAGTTAGGAACCGTTATTAGTCACAGGGTGTCCATGTTTGTTCTGTACTTAGGTAATCGGTATCCAGCTAACCCAGAAATGTTAAATATAGTTCTGCATTTTACAATAGCTTTTCATTACTAAATCATTAAAGATCATGATTAAATATAGAAGGTATTTCAGACACCAGCTCAGAAGTAATTTTGTATAGGCCTACAATATTTTATGGCAGGTGCTATGAGTGCCTCTTTTTAGTCTCTGTGCTTGAGGATTACCTTTTGTAGATAGTATTGCTATAGCAGTATAATAAACACTCATATTTTGGTTTCTCTAATCTAACTTGTTTGGATTTTAAGTTAAAATCCTGAAGAAAATAGCAATAACATGCTGTAATAATTTGGTGAGTTTTCTAGTCCTTAGTTAAATATAATTTGATGTGCATGTCTAGCATGAAGCCATTGTATGCATTGAAGAATAGAATCTTCAAAAAGCAAGAACAATAAAAAGAAAAGCCATTTCTTCTGGTTTATATTAGCTGAAATATGCTCTCCCTTTTAGCCCTTCTTTTTATATGAAATGCACTTTTATTAGAATTTCATACTTTTAGTTTTTCTGTGTTTTGACCTCTAGAGATTCTAAATAGATTCTTATCTATTTATAATATTGTATGTAACCTATATTTTTAAGCGTGCTTTTTGCTTAATTATGCCAGAATGGAGATACTGGTTCAAAAAAAAAAAGCATATGCAGAATGTCAGTGATGAAGTTATATGTTGGGAGAAGATTTACCTAAAGAGATTTTGAAAAAAAAGATATATTTCTTTACAAAAGGACAGTTCCATTTCCCAGAGATTGTGTGTGCTTCCCTGCTACAGCTGCAGATATTTTGAATATGATCTTTCTTCTTCCACCATCCGACTTCTTTCTGCAGAGTCGTGCAGTGAAGTCATAATCCTGTGTTTCACATCCATCTGTTACCATAGAAATGATTGTAATAACCTAAATTTAGCATGATGTCTTTCCTGCAGGATCAAACAGGAGGATTGAATGGTTTGTATGTGAAAGAATCTCTGTGAAAATCAGAATATGGTAGCAAAATCTAAATGCTTTGATAAATTTATATGTCAAAAAGATGTATCTCAAGTAAAACATATTGTGCTCCTTTTAGGTTATTTAAGTCATCACATACGATATCTGCCACATACCAGGCAAACTTTGTCAATAATTCTTTTTTATCCTGTCAGGAGCTAGTACAATACACAACATTCACTGGAAGAAACGTGTAAATTTGCTGAAAAATTTTATTTTTTGAGACTATTATCAGAATATTTACTGTGGTCTGGGTATATTAAAAAGCAAAGAAGGAGCTTAGAATTTACTGTCCAAATGTGACAATTTACTTTCATGTTTAAAAATGCAAACCAAACTTCTAAAACATTATTTTCTAGAAGTAGAGTAGACATAAATTTTCATTTCTTAGAAGAAACACAATTTCACATTGTTGAAAGCAGTGAGTTCTTTATTGTGTAGCTTGAGTCCTGGCTTACCATATTTGTTTTTTGGATAGATGCCTGTGCACAGAATTTTACCATTTTTACATATGTTTCTGACTCAAAAAAAGGTAAAGAGAACATATTATGAGTGCCTAGGAAAGCTGCATAACCAGAACTTTAATATTAGGAAATGTTGATACTATTGCCTTCATACCATCATAATGAAAAATCCATTGAATGGATTGTCAGGTACTGTCAGAAGCAAAGGATTCCAGGATCTTCGCGTAAAGGATGGTCTTTGGTCCTCTGATCACCCTTAAGTGATGTTGAGATATGTCTGGATAGATGGTTTAGGAGCTCAAGTGCATCACTGAGTGTCTCAGATTTCTCTAGATATGCTACTTCCATTTGAAGTGTCTAAATGATAAACAGATTGAGGCTGAATAATCAGAAGTCAATATGTATTGTTTCATCACTGATAATCAAGCAGGTGCATGAATTACTGACCTCATGTTATTTTATGTCATTTTTGCTCTTGAAAACAGGATTGCTAATCTCCTTGTGATCCTCGTGGAGTATTTGAGCTACATACGCAATTTGAATTACTCAGTAGGGTTGAAGCATTAATATTATCATTTAATAGATAGAAAAATTAGGCACAGAGGGATTCACATCAAAAATATCCATTAATTTTGAGTGTGATGTTTGAGTTATTTGTAAAAGCATTTTTTAAAGTATTTTGTATTTAGTATCACGTAACACAAAATACGTTCAAACCATAGCTTTCATCAACATGTTTAAATGATAAATGCTAAAGATTTATGTAAAATAGATGTCAAATCAGACACTAAAAGAACAGGCTCTTTTCTGCCTCCCCACCTTTGAACATGCTTTCACTGTCACTTTCCCTTTTGTCTGCTCTGTTTCTAAGTCTGTTTCTTAAGAGAAACATTTTTGTAGTTTACTTTCTTGTCCAGTGCATATCTTTCAACTTTGTAACAAACCAAGGCAAACAAACCAGGCAAGATGTTCTATCTGAAAGTGCTCTGCTGCTAAGCTTACTCTCCGGGGGTAGTGGGTCAGAAAATAGCTTATAAAGAGGAAGAAACCTGGTTTGTTTAAATTTTTTACATGAACTAAGAATATATGTTTCTGATTTTTAGATTATTTTGAAAATTTTTCATGCTGTGATTCGTATCACAGCAAAATAGTGGCTTCCACAATATTTATATCCTACACAGTGTTCTTATTAGAGCTGATGGTGATGGTAATAACTTTGAGAGCCCTGCTCTAACATTCTCTAAGGTCTTGGCTAGCCATCTTGATTGATTTAAATACTTGAAATCAAAGTCATTGTTCTGTGGAAATGTTTTGGTGTTTTTTAGCTGCTACTATGCCATAAGTTTGACAATGTTTTCAAGAGGTAGAACATAAAAAACATCAGGAGCTTTTATGCCTTATTGATAGGTAACTGGTTCTGCAGATAGAATATTGACATTTTCTGGATAATTGTTTCATTTATAAACAGGAGTTAGGCAAGACAACTTAGTTGTCTTTTTTTTTTTTTTTTGAGAAGTGACTGATATACATGTTGGGAAAAACAGTAGTAGCCTTTTTCTTTATTATGTTAAAACTTGTACTGAATATTCTACTAATAAACGGTATTCAAGTCAGTTGTAAGACCATTACGTTGACTTTTGGTGCTTTATGACTGTAACTCTTGCCTGTTTGAACCAAAAGTGACAAGGTTTGGTGAAATGACTTTTCCTTAGAACTTGACATCTTTTCAGTTCCTTGTCAGAAACTCCAATTGGAGTAAAAATTCCTGCAATTTTTAAAATTTGGTTTGGGTTTCTTTACATATTAATTTGTGTATAATTTATATGACTGTTCTTTGTGGACTAAGCAACCATTCATTGCAAATAAGTAAGTGAAGGTGTAAAGCTATAGTAATTTGTATCATACTGCCCCTGATTAAATGTGTTAGACAGTCTTCTTATTTTTAAATTAGGTGATAATGCAGTGTATTCACAAAGTATTATGAAGAAGTACAGAACAAAGGAAGTATTGTATGGTTCATGAACTTGTATGAATGAGTGTTGGAGTTGGAATAATAATTGAACAGGCAATTTGTCTTGACTTTCATGTAAAGAATTGCTACAAGAAGGATGCATTTTTTATTAGGTCACAACATTTTAAAAAAATGATCAGTTAAAGGTAAATATCTTTAAAGTAAATACTGCATTTTTCTGTAGTAAAATGAAAAAGATGTATTTATTGCCTTTTAATATTATTTTTCATTAATTCTTGTGTTTGAAAGTGTATTTTTTAATGTGTGAGTGCAATGTAATGGCATTAATGTAATTAGAATGGATATTTGGTTAAAATGTAAAGATATTTAAGTGACTCAGCACAAGTGTTACATATTAATATCAACAATAATTGCTGTTCTTCAATGGCTACAGCCATATCAAAGCACACTTTTCTAAATTTGATGGAGTTTGAAGTTCCTAGTCCAATATAATTTAGTTTGCAGCTGAAATTACTCAATGATGTTCAATAAGAAATCACTTATAAAAGTGGGTATATAAAAGCAGCTAATTATGTGGGTTTGGGTTGGGTTTTTTTTTTTTTTTTTTTTTGGTAGACTTGCACAAGGGTTAGTTCCTTTGCATCTGCCTGTATTTGTATATTTTTCACTTTTCAGGTGAGCTCTTATTTCTCTTCCTCCCTCTCGCTTGAAAAACAGCTTTTTAGTAATGTTTTAGCCACTGCTCATACTCTGTCATTAAATCATACAGGTAAGTTGCTTACTGCTTGAATAATTCAGATGGTGTCTTCTAAATATAGCATGCATGGAATTTTTTGTCACCCTGTGGTAAACATGTCCTGTCTTTTCTTATGAAGTTCAAGAAAACTGCAGTTTTAGTCAACTTAATTATTGGTCTGTAGCTGTTTCAGGAGATTATATTCATACTGAACAATGAAAATTCACAAAGATGTTTGTGTTTTTATGGAGTTTTATGTTTGTACTCCACTCTAGTGTAAAATCAGCTAAAAGTAAAATAGAAATTCAGTTTGTGGACATACTTCAGCTTTAGTGTTGTAGTGTGTTGGCTAGACACTTGCATCAGAACAGTCAAATGGTGTTCATCAATTACTGGAAAGTATTCTCAACTCTTAATGACCAGGTTTTAAGCAGATTGACGTGTACTATCCTGCTTCTAGAACTTTATATTACGGTAAAGGAGTATGTTTGCATGTGAGTGATACAGCTATGTGTAAAATGTACAACTCTGAAAACATTCTGGAGGTTTAGTTACTTTATTTGCATTGGGAAACCTGACTGAGTTGGTCATAGTCCCATTTGACTTTTCTTTGAGGGAATTTGTTCCATGGAAGGTAGAAAATGGACTAATTATGAGCATCTGGTCCAACCTTTAAGTGATGCTGAGATATGTCTGGATAGATGGTTTAGGAGCTCAAGTGCATCACTGAGTGTCTCAGATTTCTCTAGATATGCTACTTCCATTTGAAGTGTCTAAATGATAAACAGATTGAGGCTGAATAATCAGAAGATCTGACTACTGCTTCATGGGAATTTTCAGAGCCTTCTTACTGTTTCTAGTACAGGTTGTAGACAAACACATGAGTTTTTAATTCAGGTAATTAGAACATAATTTGGGAATTTTAGTCAGTTGAGGAGGTAGTAAAATAAGACTTAATCTCATCATTCTGAACCCCTAAAAATGAACTGAAAAATGAAGAAATAATCTTGTAGGGTTTAGGTCTTATGTATGAGAGGAGTCTAAATATATCTTTCCAAGGTAAGGAAACATAGATCTCACTTTGAAAAGCTAGAAATGTTTTCAGAAATGGAAAGATTAATGAAAATAATCTGTTTTGGTCTTCAGCAGAAAGTCAGGTGATCAATTTCTGATTTAATTGTGGTAACAGATTTGTATCTGTGTTACATTTTCAGGGAAGAGTAATACAAAGGACAGTCATCAACAGAAAGGGAAGTAAAAGGAAAATCACTGTCTACCTAAATAGGAGGCTCTCTTATCTAATGCTTTCTTTTAAACAAAGACTGGATTTGTTGTTTGTTTTAGTGGTTTGTTTGTTTTGGTATTTTGTTTTTTTTTTTCCCTACATTTAGAAGTTCTAAAAATGGATATTGAATAAATCAAACTCTTACATAGAATTAGTTTCTGAACTTAATGGTATGTTCAGAGCTTTTACTCTCCCTGAGTGTTATGACAAACTCTGTATATCAACTCTGTGAATGTGTTTACATGTAACTTAATATACTACATAATATCCTAGCAACTGGAGATGCCACCTGTATGTGTTAAAAGCAAGTGTAGCTAGTTATGCAGCTAGATTTATATCTTGCATAGCCTGTGTGCTAGATTTTAACTGTTAGCAGCACGTTTGATTTACAGGTTAGAAATGAGTGAGGGTAAATAATTTTATCTCTTGTTTACTTTCTCTTAGGTTATATATTTTAGAATCAACTAGAATGGGAAAACAGCTCAGTTGTAGGTGGCCAAAAGACAGAGTCCTACTTTGATATTCTTGCAAGTTCTTTTATGTTCCTGTTTTAACTTTAGTTATAAGAAGAACCTTCTATACACCTGTTAATAAGTCTTAGCACAATCAAAAGATATTTAAGAGTACTGAAATTCTATTCAAAGTTGCCAGTATTAAATTTGTTGTAATAAAACACAAAATATATCCTCTTCGTCTTTTGTATCTTGGCCTCCATCCTTGCATTGCCATTAATGCAAGAGAAGAGAAGGCTAATATCTGCACACAGTAATTTGATTTTAGGCTCAGTGAACCCTAAATTAGAATGAACATGTAAAGAATTATCCTGAAATTATTTGTATTTATAATGGAAGTGAGGGAGGGGGTGTTTTGTTTGGTTGGTTTTTTGTTGGTTTGGTTTGGTTTTTGTTTGTTTGATATTTCCCCCCAAAAATATTTATGATAGTCAACCACTGTATCATTTTCTAGTATGACAAAAAATAATTTCAATTTTTTATGACACAAACTATCCCTTTGGCAGTTTTTTTTCCCCAGATTTCCACATTAGTTTGTTGATGAGAACGGACAGTTTAGAGTATTTTGAAGATATAGGGAATTTCTGGGAGACTTATAATGTTTTCCTTTGATAATTATTAACCTTCATCTTCCACCCTCAGTTGTTTTATGTGTGTATGGCAGGTCAGTATAATGCAAAGTCAACAAATGTCGGTTGCATAGAAAACGCTAAGTGTAGAAGCTCTTAACACTCTCTAGGTAGTTCTTTAGCATAAGAAGGGCCTCTTTCAAATGATGATGATTTCTGACAATTTGTACTCACTATTCCAAAGCCTCCTTAATTCTCAGATCTGATTTTTCAGAGTCCAGGTTAGGCATCTGTCTCCAACTCTGTTGCCATTAGATCATTTGCCTACTAAAAAACCAAATTCTTTTCTACACAGTAATTAGAAAAAGGTTTTGTTGACTTGTCAGTTTTTTTGAGATCAACTTTTTGCTAATTGGAGAATTCAACAAAGTCAACACAATCTGATACTTGTTTTGGACAAGATGGATATAGAGAACAAGTCTTAAAGTCTGTGCAGAACAAGACAAAGTCTCAAGATAAGATCCTTAACTTAAAGCAATTTACTTTCTATTTAATGTGGGTGTTATTTATCTTTTTTTTTCTTTTTTTTTTTCCCACCAAACTTGAATCTCAGATTTTAAAATACAAGGTTAAGTTATTTTACAGATTCTCAGAGGATGACAGCAGAAAGGTTCTTGTCTTGTTTACCACTGTCTACTACTAAGGCTACAAACAACTAAACCAAATATTTTTAGATTATAAATGTAAATATTTGGTCACTAGAAGTTTAAAATATGGGTTTGGTGTTTGTATCTTGGGCTGTCATTCTGGTTTTAGTGAATTAATTCAGCACAGCAATGGACTATCAACTATTTCTGGTCCTACAGCCAAAGATGCATTTCTGGATTCAGTATTATTTTTACAAACAACCTTTTCCCACTGCTGTTTCTCATACCTTGAGATTGTATCTGAGATTATCTGAACCAGTTGTGTTTTGGTTCTAGATGATTCATGATTGTTCACTTAGTTTAACTCTTTGGCAAAGGCTAGCTTGATAAGTGCTTTGTTGTCATGACTAGTTTTGAAAGTACATAGAAGTTACATATATTTTAAAAGCCATGGAAAAGAATTGGGGTCTGGAGAAAATTTATTTGATAGGTATGAAGTGTTCTCTATGGGCACTGACAAACTTCCTTAAGTATCCTCTTTCCCACACATCTTTTATATCCGTGGTGGTTTGTGCCCTATGAAAGAAATAGTACTGTGTCTGTTCTGTAGGAAGTCAGTGTGTTTTGTCATATGGAACAGTAAAGTGTTCTATATCCCTTGTGTAGTTGTGGTTATGTACTTGTGTATCTTGTATGGTGCAAACAAATTTTCAAGGAGGACCATGAGGTGAATCACTTGAAAACCTGCATAATTGTTACAGGTATTCAATGATTTATCGAGTGTTACTTCATTGCTAAGCACCTGAAATGGAAATATGTTTTTTAAAAAAGCCTCAGGTTCAGAGGTGCAGTCATCGTTGTATGCATTCTTTATCCCACTCTTTCCCATCTGTCAGATTTGCAAATAAGGCTTACTACCATATCTACCTAAATATCAGATGTGGACATATCATAGGTTTAGTGTATGTAATTATTTTATCGTATGGAGGAGGTGAACAATGGATAGCTGAAAACATTTCAGTGTTGTGATTTTGACCAATAGAAGTGTTCTCTGCTGTTTCTGTGTAGTCTTTTTGTAGTGCTAAAATCTTTCTATTCTATTACAGTCCTCAGTAGAGTTGCTCCCGAGTGTGACTGACTATACATTTGCAGTCACAGTATCTTTGGGTCTCAGATACAACAATTATAAAATATGTTGCAAGTAATGGTGCCATATAAAGAATGTATTGATAAGTTTTTCATCACTGTTCTTCTTTCTAAAAAAAATATGTGGGAGATAAATATTCTTCTAAAAGTAATCTGTAGTAGAATTTCAATCTTTCAGTATGTATTGACTTTCTTGCTTTTCTTAACAAAACACCAATAATAGGTGAGTGATCATACATTTGTGGTGAACTAGCTCATTTGCATATAAAAATAGAAATGCAGTTGTTTATCTTAAAAGAATGTGATGTGTATCATAATTTGTGATTTCCAAGTAAATGAAAATTTCTGTATAAAGCCACAAGTTTGAGTAACAGACAAAAGAATATAAGGACATAACATTATCTGTAATACCTGGAATTAAAAATTATTTTGGCTGCTATATGATGAAACTGTGCCACATCATGAGAAATGCCTCTATTTCTTTGTGGAAGTCTTGGGAAAATTTATTTTTTAGTTTTGGATTGCTAGTGTAATGAATTGCCCAGCCTTTCTTTTTGAAGTCCTTTATTTCTTGACCATTTTGAGATACCTTTTTCCTTTTCTTATACCAGATAAAAATGTTTGTGAGAGATGCTAATGTCTCTTCATCTTTGAATTTTAAAAAATAAGTTAGCACAGATAAGGAAAAGATAATATTTTGGTTGAACTGATATTTAGAAATTGTTCTTTCACTATAGTACATGGTAATGTTTAGTTTGTTTAATTTATGTAACATTCTTCATGTTTACTTCCCCAAGTTGTTGCTTACAGTCTTTCTACTTTATTCACTTAAGAGTGCATAGAATTTAAACTGACTATTCTTAATATATTCTTCACCTACTCCCCAAGTTAAATTAAAATGGAGATGCAAGGTTGAAAAATATAGGTGTAAGCTGTTACTTCACAGAGCAATTGAGGTTGAAATGGACCTCTGAAGGTCATCTAGTCCAATTTTCCCCTCTTCCAGTGCAGCCACCTACAGCCAGTTGGCCAGGACCATGGTGCTCAGGTCGAAGAATGAGAAACAGCCTGGAGCTCTTTAACAGTAGCTGGAAATAGTCTGGGACAGTAATTCATTCAGGTATTAGCTGGTTTTCTATCAATGTCTGAAAGTAAAGACTGGGGGCTGAGTAAGTTTGGAAATCTAATAGTTAGTCTCCATGTTGTAAGATTCTCTGTCTTTGATTTAAAACTCACTCTTTGCTGAGTTGAAATGTTGGTTGCATTTCTTCACTTTTTTTCCCAAGAAGATATTGCAGAAGAGCATTCTTAGTTATTAGTACCTACTTTAATACCACTCAGGCTATTAGACTATGCCATGACTATTTTGTACGGTAGAACAGTTGCTCCTTTGATATGCTAGTTATTACTGTAATGGGAATGAAGATTTCACCCAATTTGATGCCCGTGGAAGTTGAAAAATCAAATTCAATTGCTTTACATACCAAGTAGAATTAGAATGGATGATCATCTCATTCTTAAATATTTTGATTTTATAATTAGTCCTTCCTTGTGTTATGTTGAGGACCTAGGAGTTGTGCTCTTTTTCCTTTCAAATTTCACAAATTTTAGAAGTGCTTATATATTGTGTAATCTTTTTCTCAGCTAACACATCTGGTTTTAATTGCAAAACAACAACAAGTTATATGGTGTATTGTGAATTAGTTTTGCAGCCTCTAATTTACATTTTTTAACCTACCTGCTAGCATTACCATGACAGGTATTGGAAAAGGAAGTGCAAAAACATGCAAGTTCTGGGACTCATTTTGCATGTTGAGAAATTCATGGCATTGTAGTATCTGTGTTGTTGAACTGGGATGAGAAAGGTTGGATTAGTGCATATCTCTTGTATATCTACCTGCTTTGCACTGTTGTTCAGGAACAACACTGTGGGCCAGTTTTTAAGTTTGTATTTGTACTTGATATGACAGTGTGTTTTATTGAGCAGTACAGTATATATGCAAATTTCTTTTAACTTTTTTCCTGTACTTTTTTGCTTTTAGTAGGAGCTGTTATATAGCAATTATTATGTTATATAGCAAAATATGTATCTATTTTTAGACATTTTACAGGTGTTCAATACTACTTTAAAAATCTGTCCAAACTTAGGTAAATTCTTTCTGTAACACAACAGAATTTGGCTAGTTTTGAGTAGATGAAATATTGATGGACTTCTTTAGGAACTTGCCATTAAGTAACAAGTTTATTGAGTCTTTGTACTTCTGCATATAGAAGCACTTTTGTTGCTTTGACAGTAACTGAGCAGGTGCAGAATTATAAATATTCTGATTTTGCTGTTAAGAACTATTCACTTGTATTTTTATTTGATTTAATATTTTTATTATGGAGCCCCTTTTCTAAGCCGAATTTTCTTGAAAAAATCTTTGACTTGCATAAAGCTGATAAGTTCCAGCTATGATTTCAAGTGTAAGACAGCTTGTCCAGGAGGACTTCTAGTGGTGTTATCTCCAAATTCCACTGACATTTTTTCATGGACATTTTGAAGTCCTGGTTTAGTTAAATCTAGTGATTAATAGTGAGGTGCCAGTACTTTATTTTTTCATTAAGCTTGTATTTACCATCATCAAAGGACTTATAGTACTGATTACATTGTGAGGGAAGAGCTTTTATGAGCCTGTTGGAGGCTCTCAACCTTAGTTCCAGTTAGATGTTGCTAGTATATAGGTGAGATTAAAACTTAAAATGTAATTTCATTAGACAAAAATGGAATAAAATAGTTGTATACAGTCTCCACATTGTTTTAAATTTAAATTCAAGCCAGTTTTTCCTAATATTTCTGTATAAGTAATAATGCCCAGAGGTGAGGTCCTAATTTGTTTGTCATCATGCAAGGCACTTTTTATCTATAGTTAGTATGTATTTAGGGAATGAAACATAAAAACTGAAAGATCACGCCTACTGACAAATTTATCTTACTCCATATTTTAAAGCACTATTACGGTCATCAGCAAAATCTTTTTCGTAAGTAGTACTAGAGTGCTAAGGATCCAATGATCCAGTGTACACTGGTATTTTATATTTTGCAGGAGCACAGTGGAGCTGAGCTGATCCTGCTAACTTCCTTCTATGTTTTCTGGGACCATGAAAGAACTGGCAACCCTGCCTTTTAACACTGCCATATTTTTAGCTCTTTTCTGTAAACTATTCATCAAATCCCAAGATTAGAGAAGAACTTTTAAGAAGGAGCTAAACCTCTTAGCATTTCAGGCACTGAGACTTTTATTTACTATTGTACTTGCATCAGTTGCACATATTTTCAGTATTTGAATATGAGCAGGGGAGCACAAAGACTCAAGATTGAAAAGTCAGTTAAGTAATATATTTCCCTTTCAAAATAATTGTTTACATAAGGAAATTAATGTCTTTTTCTGTACAAATAATGACCTGAAATTGTAAATAAATATTGAAGTTATTTTGTATTTTATGCATTTGGTGTTAATTTTACTTAAATTCTTACCACAGATAAGTGCCATTTTAAATACCTTATATCACTTTAATGTATGATGTAGCTCACCTTGTTTTGTAAGGCTCATGCAATTAATTTTTTCTCACTTTTTATCTGATATTTTTTGTTTCATTAAGATAACTGTATTTACACAACTGCATTTATAACCTATTCTGGTTAGACTAATGAAGACCTTTCACGTATTTTCAGTAGGAGCAAGATTCATATGCTTATGGCACAGCACTGAGTATGGACTGCAACATTAATAAAGCAATGACTACTTTAATGTTGATGTTTGGGATTTCACCAGCCAATTATGATCATTTTGTTGCAACTAAGTTAAAAAGTTATTTAAAACAAACAAACAAAAACCCCTACATAAGTTATGCTGGTTTGTTTTTTTTTCAGATAGTATGACTTACATGTGTGAATAAATAGGAGTAAGAACAATAGTCTCCCCTCATATTTTCCCCATACCCCATGTTCTAAATTTTGATCTAAGGAAATGAGACAGTGGGTTATTAGAGAGCCTGATTTTATGAAAGCTATCTAGGATAGAGGATCTTCATGATATTTTATTGATGATTTCAAAAAATAAGTTGAAAGTCAGAAGATACCATTTTATGTGAAAACTCACTTGGATTATATCTTGGACCGATTTGTTTGATTTTGTTTCTAAGTTTGATTTTTGCACTGTGTGCGGTGTCAGTAGAGTCATCTATTTAGATCCCATATTAAATATTTTCAGTATGAGCAGCATGGAAAAATGCTTATATGAAGTCAGTGATCATTATGTGTTTTGCTGGTATTTTTGGTTTGATTTCACAGAGGACCTTAATGTCAATTTGTGTAGTTTTATGTGGTAGCATGCTGCATATAGAATTTTTCACTTTCAATAGTTATTGATAATACACCTTTTCCTTTATACTTATCCAACTTTCCAACTTTTTCCACTAAGCAGCCTTCCATACAGTCTCCCTCTTAGATGCAGATGCATGTGCTCTGTCTTGCATTCTCTTTCATACACACAAGGATGCACGCAGTTTGCATTTAGAGTTACATTTATTATATTGATCAGATATATCCATATCTTTAATTTATACATAAATCTTTACTGTTGTGATGGCTCATTTTATGAACTTATGCTGATGTTTTTTCCTCATAGAGTTAATAATTTTTCAATACTAAAAACATTAACATGCATTCACATATTTAGCAATGATAAACTCCAACATAAAAGTAAAGTCTTAGTTTTACCTCTTGTTTTTAAATTATACACATACATGGGAAGATCATGAATCTTTAAATTATCAGATGGTATTTTCTTATGCATTTGCTTTATGTTTTTAGTTTAAATATGCATATTAATTTGTACTTATTTACAAAAGCTCAGGTTAGTGTTTTTAATTCTTGTGTAATTGTTATCCCCACTAGCTGACTTGTAATACTTAGACATACCTCTAAACATACTTGGACATACATCTAAAAGGAGTGTTCAGTAATTACAAAACCTAGGATGTTATTGGTTCATACTTTCAAGGTAATTACAAAACCTAGGATGTTATTGGTTCATACTTTCAAGGTAATAGATAATTTTACTTGGCAGTGAGGACACAATTATTGCATCATAGTTTAAATTCTGAACATTAACTTACAAAACCAAGATTATGCAGGAGAAATCATAAAAGAAAAAAAATATATTAGTAAAAACGTATCAAAACTATTGTTTGAACAGTTTTGGTTCTGCAGAATAAATTGTATTAAATCCAGTCAAGCAGTTAAATTATGGTAAAGCCCTGTTACTGTCTGCATAGTCTCAGATCACTTGAAAAATTAGGTTAAAAGTTTTAATAGTCTGGAGTAGATGCTGTATACTTATTTATAAAGTGAATGGACTATGGGTGCAAAACCATTTGAAGAAACTTGCAATTAACTGAGTCCCACTGGACACTTTCAGAAGCTGTTACACTGCTTAAAATAGGAAAATAATTTGTTTCCTTTAGACTCAGAGCATTAAATACAAAAGTTGTTCTGGCAATATTAATATTGTATTGTTACCCTATTGTTGATTACATGCTATTGTTTTGTTAGAAGGCTGACAAAAATGCAGAAAATCAGAACATAAAGGGAGAGATGAAGTCTTCCAATGTCACATAATGATAGTAGAACTGCTATTCTATAGAAGAGGGACAACAGCTATAGAAGACTGGTGCAATACAATTTCTAATATCTCTGAAGGAAGAGGAAGGTATAATACTGATGATTTTCTAGAGTAGACCTCTTTTGTATTCCCTCCCCACACACTTGGCTATCAGTCGTTTTGAATCAATCTGTATTTTCTGTGTAGATTCTTCAGTGTTTCATAAGAGCTTAGCAAATTCTACCAGCAAATAAGAGATTTAAGACCTTACTTGCTTGCAGCATTGCAAAGCAAGACTGGAAGTTTTGAAATGGAACTAAAGTTTACAACAGGGAAAAAAAAAGAGTAATTTGCCATTGTCGTTTCAGAAACAGAGATGTAGGAATTTTAAATAAATCTGTGTTGCTATTAAGTCTTCCTGGACATGATGAAACTTGCCAGGAGCCTCTGTTTTGGGAGATTATGGAACCATAGAATATCCTGAGTTAGAAGAGACCCTCAAGGATCATCACAGCCTAACTTCTGGCCCTGCATAGCACCATCCCCAAGAGTCACACCATGTGCCCAAGAGTATTGTCCAAATGTTTCTTGAACTCTATCAGGCTGGTGCTGTGACCACTTCCCTGGGGACCCTGTTCTAGTACCCAGCCACCCTCTGGGTGAAGAATCCTTTCCTAATACCTAACCTAAACCCGCCCTGACACAACTTAAGGCCATTGCCTTGGGACTGTCACTGGTCACCAGAAAGAACAGATCGGTGTCTGCGCCTCCTTTTCCTCTTATGAGGAAGTTGTAGACTCCAGTGAGGTCTCTCCTCAGTCTCTTCTAGTCTGAACAGGCCAAGTGACCTCACTTGCTCCTCATATGACTTCCTCTCCAGACCCTTCACCACCTTCACAGCCCTGCTTTGAGTATTTTCTAATAGCTTTATAACTTTCTTACATTGTGGTGCCTGAAACTGCACACAGGACTCAAGGTGAGACCACACTAGCACTGAACAGAGTGGAACAATCCTCTCCTTCAGCTGCCTGGTGATACTGTGTGGATGGCCCTCTTGGCTGCCAGGGCAATGCTGACTTATTCAACTTTCCATCAACCAGGACCTCCAGGTCCCTTCCTTGGCGTTGCTCTCCAGTCTCTCCTTCCCTAGTCTGTACCTACATCCAGGATTACCACATCCTAGGTACAGAATCTGGCACTTGTCTTTGCTAAACTTCATATGGTTTGTGATTGTCCAGCCCTCTAATTTGTCAAGGTCTCTCTGCAGGGCTTCTGCCTTCAAGGGAGTCAGCAGCTTCTCCCAATTTAGTATCATCGGCAGACTAACAGTGTCCCTTGTAGATCTGCATGCAATTTATAAAGATGTTAAAAAGCACGGGCCTAAAGATGGAGCCCTGTGGAACCCCATCCACTTTGTGCCTGACCTGTGAAGCAGTTGCTCACCCATCGCATGATGTGTTTCTCCAGATGTGTGCTGGACATTTTGTCCAGAAGGATGTTATGAGAGACAGTATCGAAAAACTTTATTGAAATTCACAAAGGTTACATGAACTGGCTTCCCGTGGTCAGCTAGGTGATTCCCTTGTCCTAGAAGGAAATCAGGTTTGATAAGCAAGACTCTCCCGTCATGGAACCATGCTGGCTGTGATTGATAACTGTGTTGTCCTTCAGATGTTTTTCAATACCTCCCAGAGCAATCTTCATAATTTTGTCAGACACTGAAGTGAAATTGACAAGCCTGTAATTTCCAGGGTCTTCCTCCTTGCCCTTCTTGAATATTGGGACACTTGCCAGCTTCTGGTCAACTGAGACCTCTTTGGGTTCATAAGACTGTTCAAAAGTCATTGAGAGAGGCCTCACAATGACATCGGCTAACTGAGTATTCTCAGGTGAATCCCATCAGGCCCTTTGGACTTACAGGGTCCAGCTGGAGCAGCAAATCCTGCAGAAGTTCAGGGTCTACTGGGAGTCTGTCATCCTCTCAGCCATGGCCTTACAGCTCGGGACACTGGAATTGCCTTAGTCTGTTGTAGATATAGAAGACAGAGTCAAAGAAAGCATTAAACACCTCTGCCTTGTCCATGTCCCTGTTTGTGAGGTGACCATCCTCATTCTGTAATGGGCCAATGTTATTTCTGCACTGCCATTTGTTATTAATGTATTTAAAAAAAATTATATTGTCCTCTGCTGTACTGGCCAGCTTCAATTGCATGAGCCACTTCCTTGTTTCATTATTTTTGTGATACTGTATACGTCAGTTTTGGCTAGATATCCTGACTCTCACTGTAAAATCATCATTGTATGATCTCTATGGTATGTTTTCTGTTGGTTCCATAGTATAATGTGAAGAAGCCCATTGCACATAATTGTTGATAGTTTGACAATTACATATACTTATTTTCTTTTATAATGGTTGTTAAAAATTGTGGTCACTTGATAAGCAACAAGAGAGAAAATCAATGCATCAATGATGAAAAATTCTAGAGATAAATTCAGCAAAGTCAAAGTTTAACTTGCGAGCCCAGTGTGTCATAATATTTGCATTTCTGTAATTGAGAAGAACATCCCCAAAGTATTTTGTGTATGATCTTTGAATAATGAATACAATTTTCATTAATTATACTTGAGATTAAAATTAAATTTTATTGTGAGAAATTTCCTGTACGTTTCACTGGAAGTGCTGAATAATTTTATGCTAATTAGGTATTTTAGAGTGGTGACAGAGATTGGAAAGGGTCCTACCTTCCTTGGCTGACTCATTGTGCTTTTGTCAATTAAATCTTTGGTATGTTGAAGGTATACTTTGCTTTGTCTTGGCCAGGATAATTTCTGAGAATTTATTTTGATTTGAAAGCAATATGGTAATGGTCTCTGTTTAGAAGCCCTGTGATTATCTAGTGCAGTAAGGCCATGTAAAAAGGTATTTTAATACTAAAGGTCTAATTAATAAATGCAGTGTTTATTATTTTTGTAAAGTTACCTGATAAGCTGAATGTTAACATTTTTATTTAGGTATATCACTCTGTCTTGCCTTTCCACCTTTGGCCTTTTAGGGAGAATACTTGGTTTAGCTATTTAAATCATCACATATTTTGAGGTAAATTACTTCAGTGTCTGGCTCTGATATTTACAGAAATGAAGACGTGAGTTGGAACAACCCTGTCTTAATCACAGGAGTATAACATGGAAGTGGTAGTCAGATAAAATAGGATTTCTGTTACTTAATTTTAAAATTTTTTTCTAGGTTGATCTGGAATAAACCATGAGACTTGTGCTTGATCAATTCCCTCTAAATTCTCATGTACTAATTAGAATACTTTTACTTTTTACCCACTAGTTGTTACTGTTGTCTTGGATCTTGCTGCAGTCAGTTAGTCCTACATAAAAACAAGATTGAAATTACCATGTGAAGCAATCACAAAATAGCCTAAATACTTTCTGCTTCAGGAGTTACTAAAGAAGTTATATAGGATCACTGTTGTAAAATGAATTGTCTTAAGTTTTTATAAACTACTATATTGTGACTTTTGCCTTTTGCTTTTTGTTTGTTGCTCTCTTAGCTCGTGGCAAGACTTACAGTTCTTCTCTGTTGAGTTACTGTGGGCCTTTTGCTTAACTCCAGGAAGGAATAAAACCCAAACCAACAAAACTAAGCTTTTCTACACTTCTTTTCATCCAAAATTTTCTATGCAAGTCAAATCTGTTTTATTTTAGTCTCGGGTCTGTGATGTGTAGTTAGGAATAGTGAATTATGCGTGGGGATTTTTTTCAGGAGGCTCTATTTTGTCTGCCACATTTGGTCAGCTGCTTGACACTTGTGGGGAAAAAAAGTACTACTAGAGAGATAAGTAGCTTAAAACCATTTCAAAAGACTTGGATACTAGGCCAGTGATCTTGAATTTGACTCTATGTGGTGTAAAGTCAGGGTAGAGAGTTGTGTCATCAGGATACATGCTAATAGTTGCATTTGTGAAAAGATAGGCTTCTGTATTTCATAGTAAAAAGAATCTATTGGTACCTAGATTTAGTAAATTATAGTAACAATAATGATGGTTTTAAGTGAGATGCTATAGGCTAGTGTGCAGTGTGACCTTAGAGGTGAAAGCAGGAGTCTTGAGAATTTTATATTTGCTTTTAACTTTTCCCAAGTGTAAATGTTTTTGTCTTTTAACTAGGGTGTCCATGCATGTGTCAGTTGCACAAAGTTTATATTTAATTTGTTAAAACTGGTGACTCTGTGTGTATAACAGAGGATGCCTTTTCTCTCGTGAAGCTTCATTATCTTGAGAGAATGAAATTCTGCTATTTTCTTGTTTTGGAAGAACTACCATGTTTATATTTCACAGTGTGAAACACTGGTTGTGTGGTAACACTGGATGGTCACATAATAACAATATTTAGACAAATTTTCATAGTACAATTAACTTCTGAGTGTCTTTAGAACAATCTAAATAAGAAATATTTCCAATGTGATTTTATATTAATATATTTTTGCTATTGAATTATCAGTAGGCTTGATAAAAGCTCATCTGCAATATGTGTCCATGTTTCTGAGTCTTTAAATGTTGCTTATTACATATCTCAGCAAGGGAAGGTTTGGCATGATTTCAAGCTGCATAAAAAAAACCCTTATGTTTAACATAAGACCAGTTTTGATGATGTCTCTCTAGCACTTGAAAAAGGTTGTCTTGAAGCACACCTGTGGCTTTTATACATCCGAAGTATGTCAACTAATACAATGTCTTTACCTTCAAAATCTTGTGTAATTGAAACTTAGTTTTTTTCTTGTCTTAAACATTAGTTCAGTGTTGAAAAAAATCTGTTTTACAGGTATATATTTTTCTGAGATATTAAAAATTTTTACATTCAAAATCAGAAGTTATTGCTGTTTACAAATGAAAAGTCTCATTCAAAATGCTCTGTTTTTATTGCCTGAATTAACTAATATTGACAAGGTAGTCCTTCAGGGGGTTATAATACAGTATTTAATGATCAACTCTAGTTTCCTTTAATAGCCTCTGTAAAAATATAATTATCTTAGGTATGATCATTGGCTGATACACTTAGCAGCCCATCTATGATTCATTCTTTGCAATTACACTTTGTAGCCTAGAGACATAAAGAACTCCATGCTTTTCTCGACAAGTATTGTTAATTGTTAAAGCTATTTTAAATTTTCCCATTCTACACTGACAATGACCTTGAATATACACAGGAATGATATCTTCTAGGCTGTGTGAGTGTTCAGTCTCAAATAACCAAATGGTTGTTTGGTACTTGAGCTTTCCCATGACTGTCCAAATTAATAACAAGCAGTTGGATGTCTTACATGGGTACCACATTGTGATAATTGGAAAGTTATTTAAATGCCAGATAAACCAATTAAGAAGATATAAGAACTTTTCAGTTTCAAGAAGGAATTTTAGATAACATTTAATAATATATAATAATTATATCTTCACAGCATTTGAAGTATGAGCTACTTCAGCTTGAAGGGTCAGTTTTTATCTACTAATGATAGCCTGATGATCCAAATTTACAGTGTAAGAGAATATTGAACTTGGTTTTAATAGACGGAAGTTGACTTCTTAGTTTGTTCTTAGTTTTTGAGACTAATAGAAATAATAGAAGAGCAAGAACTTTTGAACTCTTCGGTTTTATTATGATGTATATCCAGTAAAGTTCTGAAAAAAGAATATGCAAAACCAAAGGTAACCTATGTTAAGTAAGATATAGCCATTAAAAGCTGAAACCACAACAGTTTAAATTTTGATAAAACAGCAGCATACTGTTTATTTTAGCTTAGCAGTGTTTATATGGTTTTAGTTCTAATATCTTCATGTGGATTGGCGTAAGTTACCACTTCGACTTTTCCTTGTGCAGTGAGTTCAGTTTAAAGTGCTTTGAAATTTTTTTTTAATATGAATTTTGATTATTTTAAGATGTTGGAAAAAAAATCCAGTGATCACTTTGAATGGGTTAAGATATGTTGAACAATATGCTATCTTCGTATTTGATGAAAAAAACAGTGGTTTTTATAATATTTTTTATTACCTTTGTCAGATATAACAAATCAGTATGAATTACCCATATATCAAAACAAAAATATTGCAATTAAAAAAGCAAAATAGAATTTTTATAGAATCTTTTTAGATTAACTCATATGTTGGCTTTTTACCTGTTTAGAAATTTGCAAGCATGAATAATATGTTTTGCATGCTTTCCTGTATTACTATGCTTTTTTATGAATGAAACTTTTGAAGTGTAATAATAAAAATATATTTTAGCTCACCATGTTTCTACCATCTTCCAGGCATATTATCATTCTTTCCTGTGTTGAAAGTTTTCATTTATACTACTGTTGAACTTGAGATAGTTGAAATTGTCTAAATACTTATCAACTTTTGATAAAGTCCATATATTCAGCTCTTGTTCAAGTCAATTTTTTAAAATTCATTGAAATTCTCTATCATTAAGGAAAGCTGAATGTAAGTTGCCACAATTGAAACTGTATAATTTTCAGGTATCTGAGTTGGATATGTCTTTGAAACTTTATACAAGAAACAACTTCCACTTGTTGCTTCACTTAAACAGCACCCTCCAATGAAAAACTGACTAAATAACAGGCTCTCCACAGCATCCACCAAGGGGGATGGCTTCCAGGGTTGTTGTAATGTGAGCTGTAGACAGTTTCTTATCTGTTTAGTACTATATAAGTAGCCACTAGCTATCACTAGAAACCAAATCAAACCAAAGAAAACGACCAAAAAAACCCCAAAACAATAAAACCAAAAAACAAAGGTTTCTGAATCCTTACGTTAAACAACAAGGTTTTTATAAAGCCATGTGTTTGTGCTTCTTAAAGCTTGTTCATTTGCTAAACCCTGTAGTCTTGTGTAGTGATATGCTAAGTTGAGAGTGGACTTCTAGCTCTGATTTGTTACCTTTTTATAGATTTTTTTAAATTTAATCTTAGTTGTGAATTTAATAAGGATGCAGTACTTTGGATATACTTTCACAAGTAGTTTTGTTTTACTGAGAAGTATTTAGCCTCTTGTTGGTGCAGCAGAGGACTCTGTCACCAAACCTGACTTAGACAAGCATCTCCATACAAGGTTTTAAAGTTCTTACTCTTACCACCCTGACAGTGGATTTGTGATTGGGCAGCAACTCTATTTACTTTATAGTGAACAGCTACTCTATTTACTTTATAGTTGTACCTGCTTCAGTTAGACTTTGGTTTATTCTCTGACTTTGCACTGTGCATACTTGTGTGTACTTTCTCTCTGAAGTGTGTTACTGAGTGCAGTCTTCTTCTGTACCAAAGTGGGAGATGAAAGCTGCGATCTAACAAACCTCTAATAAATAGAGGTAATAAATATTGCGAAGTTCTCTCTTCAGTAAGCTTATGATAGCTACATTATGAATGCACACTGGTCTTGATTTTGGTACTGGAATAGTTTTTCAAACTGAAATACAAGCTCTTCTTACTGTGAAAAGCAACTGTTGTATGGCTAACATGCTGTAGTAGAACAAAAAAGCATCTTTTGTTTTAGTTTCAGGCTCCCACTGAATGTCTCATTTGTCAGTGTTTAGAATGTATTATTGTGGAGAAGAATAAGAGTGTTAGTGTTTGCTTTTCCCACAGATTTTCAATATACAGTGTAGTGATAAAAAGCTTAAAAGTCACTAGTATTTCCAACTTAATACAGAAAACTAACATGCAGTGTAATAGTAAAGGGAAAACTGCTATGAATAAAAACATATTTTGCAACACTATTATAAATCTAGTTCTGCATTGTGCAGTGTCTCAATTAGGATGCCTTTTTATATAGGGTGGTAAAAATAAAACTGCCTTTTAAATAAATTAATTCAAGTCATAGGCTTTTTTTTCTAAGGTGGATTGCAAATGAACATGCTGCTTACACATCTTGGATTCCGGAAGAATAGGTTAGTTGTTTTGTTGTTTTTCATGTAACTTTTTGCTTTCAAAACACTGAGCAGGTGTTTGAAGACTCCCTTCTACAGTACGAGTTTCTGCTTTTAACTAAAGATGATAACTAAATTGTCTAATTTAGTTGTAGTTATTTGTACAATAAAGACAATTTAATGTTGTAATTAAACTTAATTTTCTAAGACAATTTAGTTTAAAAGGTTTACTGTACTGCCTTTCCAAAAGCATATGAAATTGCATGCATATGTTTGTGTTTATATATATATCTAAAAGTATGAATTTCTTTGAAAGATTTTGAGTATTTTTACACTGGCATCTACAAACTTTTCCTTGGCTGTTCACAAAATGAAGCATTTTCTATTCAGTTACATTTTGGTTTTGAAGAACTTAAGTTCTGCAAATAACTCCACATAGGTTTTTCTCCCTTTTTTCTATTCACACGTGTAAGAGCCGCCAGACTAAATAGTTTGAAATGTATGTGGACCTTGTCTTCTGTGTCTTCTGTTTCAGTTTTATTAGTTGAGAAACAGGAAATAGTGCGCAACAGTTCTTTATTACTGAAATACAAAGCAAACATAGGAAGAAAATAAGCATGATTAAAAAAAATGTTTGAAATACACTTGTTTCTTGTACTGTATTTCCTTTTTAAAAAAATAAGAGAATGCACTGTCACTATTGCATGATTGCGAGTATTTGCATTCTGTTATTTACTAAATTTCATCAGTTTTGGTCTCAGGAACAATGCTTTGGATGTGAAGTCAATAATGTAATACTGATGTTAAGGAATTCAAATGAAATAGGACTTCAGGAATACCAACGTATAGTCTGTCAGTTGTGTTTTGATAGATTACTTAAACTAAGTTTGAGAGTTTGAGAATGATCACTGAACAGAGTTCTAACAAAATAGCAGTCACACAGCATCTTCCTACTTTCTTCAAGTTCTTGATCTGATTCTTCCTTCTGTTCTTCATGAGGGGAGTATATTCTTAAGGAATGAACAATGTACGTTCATGTCCCCTGTCTGATGTTAATTTTTCTTAGTGTGAATTTTAGAATTTAACAAAACATTACATTTAAATCCTCAGTGCAGATATTGACCCTACACAGAGACAGAACTTTTTGAAGTGTACTACTGTGAAGGTGGCGTACAATTTAGGATGGATTGCTGTTGTTTGTTTTGTTCAAAATATTTTTTAATGTTTAAAAACACCTTGCTCCCCATTGCACTGAAATACCATATGCTCCAGTACAAACAATCTGCAAGTGTTTCTTAAAATGAAAATTTTAGGACTGAAATAATAAAAAGAACTGTAGACTGCATATTTGTTTTACTCTTCAGATTTTTCTCTCAGTTTTAGATAAATATTGCCAAAGAGGTGGGAAGTCATGTATTTCAAAATATCTGATGCCAATGAAAAAATAGATATGCTCACTTGTGCAAAACCATGCTTAGTATATCAAAATCAAATCAAATCACTGCTTTTAAATATTTTTAGATTTGATGTGAGCTGTGATATGAGGTAGTGTTTCATACTGTGATAGTATATGATACAGTACAGTGTGCATAATCAAAAAGCGCATTCACTCTTTGTATAACAGTAGGAAATGTGAGAATATACTAAAATTGCCAGATAATGTAGTAATTCTGATGATATCTTTTTTTCTGTGTATTCTTTATAAGATATAAGGAATAGATTGCTTTTAATTTTTTAATGAATAAAATTCATTCTAACAAAAATAAGACCATCAAGCTCTTGTAAAATCACGGAACAGATATATAACCTTCCAACACATAGAAGGAAATTCTTTTTGTGGCTATGTGTAGAAGAGAAATTTCAGGGAAAATGTTGAAAGTAGTTATATTACTGCCATGAAATATATAAATTGATTATTTATATGGCATTTAGCTTGTTCATTGGAGCAACAGATATAATTTCTCTACAGAAATATATTTCCTGTTATCTGTTAGATCACATGAATTGTATTGGGAATAAATAAATGAGTACCCAAGTGTTTTAATTCCTCTTTATCAAATGGAGTAGCTGTAGTACAGTGTTGCTTATGTGTTAAAATGCATATTTTGCATGCACTGAAAGATTTGCATTCCTTGATACTTTCATCTTAAATTTATATCCATTTTAATATCAAAGAAAATATGTGAGAAAAATGGTTGAGCTTCAGACATTATTGTTCTCTTTCCTGACTCGTTATTAAATTTCTCCAAATTACTATATTAAATTGAATTGGAAACTAGTCTAAATATTTTTATATTTTCTTAAAAGTAATTGCATTATTTTTATAATGAGTAACCATTTTTTGACATAGTACATCCATTTCATCCATTTAATAAAATACTTGGCAGTAGATAGTGCAGCATAGACATCCATCTTCATCAACGTCATCTGCATTTTAAATATTAGGAATATATTCTATTTTTTTCTGGAGCAGAAGTCTAGATATAAGCCCTTCTGCATTAATCTAGGGTACTATATATTTTCAATGTGTTTACACAAGATCTAAGGTAAAGGGTGAAGAAAATTATGAAACTTGTGACCATAGCACTATTTTTTTTTCCTGAATATAGAGAAGGCACTGCTAGTAATACTGAGCTGTTACTATATACCTTACATGCGTATGTAATGTCTACGCTTCTGCCTAACCTAAATTATTACGTGTGTCATCGTACCTAAAATGAAAATGTGCATGTTTTTTTCTACTCTTGAGAAGGTTTTTTGTCTTTATTTCAACATCAGAACTGTCCAAAAACTGCTTCTGGAAGAAATTTCTAGCCTTAGAATTTGATCTATTCCTTTAAATACAGCAATCTACATGTTTTCATTTTACCTACAAAAAAATAAGTACAGTTGCAGCTTTGCAAAAAAATAACTACAGTCACATAATTTTAGCTGTTTTCTTGATATACAAATTACGATTTTTGTGAATATTTTCCTTGTCTCATGACTAGCTCAATTTGTATTGCACTTATAGCAGTAACATTTTTGCTTTTAATTTTTTTTTTTACTTAATGGTTGGATAGTTTCCATCTCTTAAAAAGTTTTGAAATTTGATGAAGCATTGAATGAAGTGACTTATTGCATATTTGAAAAGAGGATTGACAGAATTAAAATATATGCACGCATATGTCAAAATATTTGTGATTCATTTTTGAAAAAGATTATTTTCTCTTTCAAATTCTCAGTTTGTTTTCATGAAGACTATTTGGATTTGTTTAGACTCTCAAATACAACCTACGCTTTCATTCATAGGTCTAGTTGGAACATAACTATTACTGAGAAGAAAATTCCTGTTGTAGCATTCTATACCTCTTAAATTTTTCCCCATAAAGATTTGATTGTTCATGTAATAACCAGTGGTATACAGTGCTTTTCTTCATTAACCAAAAAACTTAACTTTGAAACAATAACATTTCTGTATTTTTTCTTTTCTGCGAAATTGTATTAAAATTATTTTCAGCAACCACTTTATTTTTTTGTGCCTATATATTACAGAAATAAACTAAAAACGAAAGTCCTGCAACCAGATCAAAGGCTCCAAAGCACACAATTAAAGGACTGTGAGCTTTGTAGTGTAAATATTCTTTAGGATAAGTCTAGTGTTTAATTGTTACACAAGAATCAAGATCACAGGTAGAAATCTAAAAGTTGTTCTAGTTTCTATTTCCCAGCTTTGTCAAGGATATTTTGTAGGACTTCTGCTATTAAAGGATCATCTTCCATTGTGAAATGTAATTTTACCTTGAAGTCCTCCCATGATAGCTCTGTTTTAATTTCTCACCATTTACTTTGATATAAATCTTCTACATCACTTTTTTTTTTAGTGGATGAACAATTACTAAGATAAACAAATGGAATGCCTTTTGTGGCATTTATCTAGTTCAAGAATGCATTGGACATTTAAAAAGTGTCAATTTATCTCTAGCAAGAATATTAAAAACAAAGGTGGCAAGTTTTTCCTAACGACTGAACACAGCATTAGAGTTTTTCTGGTTTTCACTAGTTTTCAAAATGAGCTGCAAAGCATAATAATCCATACATTCCTACAAACCTCAGCTCTTTTAGAAGTGAGGGAACTAGTTCAAATCAGATATACTTGTTAAAGAAGAGACAGCATATGAGGTCTTATAGGCACTACATAGGCAAAAAAAGCAGATACTTCAGTTTCAGAAATCTGCAGAGGAGTGACATGGCATTCCATTCAATTTTTTACCAGATATCACAGACTGGAAATGTGAGCTTTGGCTGATACTGCTGGGAAGGAGAGTGCGTCAGGCAGCTGTAATTCCCATCCTGTAAAGGTACTGATACTTAAAGTCTCTGTAGTCCAAATTGGTACACAGAAATACTAAAATGTTGAATTTGGACCTTAGATATATTTTTCAAAGTTCATTTTCTGCCAACTATTCTTAGGTGTTCTGTGGATACATTTACAGTTTTTTGCTCTTTAGATACGAGTGAGGAGAACCTACTCCTTACTTTGTAGTTGTTTGCAGGTTGCTTCCTGAAACACTGTCTGTGGAATGCAGTTCTAGTATTTTCCTAGTGTTTGACTAGTAAAATAGGATTTTGAAGTCAATGATATCCAATTGTTTTAAAGTAGGCCAAAATTTTATTACATGTACTTGCAAGTTTGGTAGCTCTAAAATCAATATTTGGAGCATTGGTTTTCTGCCCCAGAAAATGTAGTTCAATTTTGTCTCATTGAATTTTAATTTAAAAAACAAAATTGGTTTTAGCATGATTCTTAAAAGTGTGGTGCTTCGAAAGGTATTTCAGTGCAGGGTGAGCTGCAGACAGTTGTTCCAGTGCATTCATTGACCGTAACTTACCAGCATCAGGTTTGTCTGCAGTACAAAAACGAAATTAATTTGTGGAGTAAGAACTTTTTTTGTGGTATGTCCTTAAGGAATTATAAAGCCTAGAGAGTAACTGACATTAACGTGACTCCATGTACTGTAAAACCCATTCCGTTTTATATATTTTCAGGGAGTATGGAGTGGCACAGGAAGGAAATGGCATATCGCTGGAAAGTTGCTCTAATTCAGCACAGGATTCTTGTGAGAAATTACTTCTAATATTACATCATCCTATTCTGTTTTTCACAGTTTACAGTCTAATTTCTTCATTTTTATGCCACTTTTGTTCATATCAGTAACCACATTAAAATACATTTAGCAGATTAAATAGGCTTTCATGAGTGTTAGCCATGCACATCTGATAGTGTGATAGTTTAGTACTATATATTTTGCCATATTGCATTATATGAAGGCTTATGGATTTGTTAATAAAATTATTTTTTCTTTCTAATAAGGTCTCCTATTTTTTAGCATTACGTTTCACTGGCTAACGGGAGATTCAGCAAACAAAATTAAATCTCAGCTGCTTCCACTCTACTGAATGTTTCTGACAGTAATATAAGCAGCACTTTAGTAGGGGGGAAACAGTGTCGTTGCACATGAAACAAAACAAAACAGAGAAACAAAATGAAAAGCCTATCTTTAGCCTTTATCTAATTTATGATTGCTTTCAAAAACTTTCAAGCTAGGATTAATGTATGTTTCTTTTTTCTTACACTATAATGTCAAAGGCCCAAAATATATTTTTCATTTTATTTTTATAGGTATTGACTTAAGGTCAGGGGTGACATTAACAAAACTCATATTTTAAGGTATAATAGCAATCTCATTCTGTAAAACTACCCAAAGTGTGAAAAATTATTAAGATTAGGTTTTCATCACAGGTTTAGAGAAATATATATGTAACAAAAAGATTATCTTTTAATTAGGGAACTATTTTACATGCCTGGTTTTGTTTTTGTTTCGTTTTTTTTTAGGTAGTTAGCATTTGTAGATGATTCATTAAATTAAGAGGAGCATAAAAAACTGTGGTCAGCTTTATAACCTTTGACTGAGCTCTCTCTGCCAAATCATAAATGCAATGTCAGATGGAAGATATCAGTGCATTTTTTCTCCTATCTGTAATCCCCAGAAACAGATAATTTTGTGTTTGGCAAGCATAAGCCTGTAATTTATCCACATTTTTAGTGCATTTTGTACAAAGCAATCCCATATACCCACTTGGGTATATGGTATATACCAATGTTGAGTTAGTTGTATCTTCCTTTTCTTTGAAGCTCATTCATTCCAGCTTTTGTTCTATTAGTTAGTGATTTCCTCTTGTTGAAATTGTATGACTCTACTATTTTGCTCCCTTTATCTGTTCTTCCTGAAATACATATGTATGCAATTTTTTCATGCTCATTTCAATTACTGCGTACGGCTCTGTAGTCATGATCAACTACAAGAAACTGTCGTCCATTGTGACTTTGTCTTCATATATATCATTATTTGGTAGGTTGCCTGCCATCATCTCACTTTAGTCTGTGTGCCACAGATTTGCTCCTGGTATTCTTTATTGGTATACATGATCTTACATAGAGATTTGGTCAGGAGTGTGTTTTTTGTTACTTGCAATGATGCACGTATCAAGTTTTCCTGTCTGTGATTCCTAGAACATCTTGTCTTGACTGTGGTTATCCTATAGATACTCTACTTACAATTTGAATAAGTAATTTGAAAACTGATCTCAGTTCTCTTCACAGACACTTCCTTCTTACTCATTGTTTGGTTACTGTGAACAACCTACACTTTGTTTTCAAGACTATAACTTGTATGTCAATTTGCATAGCTGATCTATGACATTTGAGATTGCATGCATCTAAACTTTGCTCTTTGTTTGTAGAAAAATCTTCAAATGCTTGTTCTTCTTTACAGGTTACCAAAGTCTTATCTAGGTCCTTAACTTTCATTTCTTCAAATAGTCACTTTCAAAGTCATTTGTCTAAAAGCTTTCTCTGATCACACCACTTGAATTTAATTGCTTTCTAATTCTCTATCTTGTCAAATGCAAAATGTTGTCCCTGCTCATCCATTTTCTATACTTGAACTCCTTTTCCTAGAAGGAATTTTACCGCTTTGAACTCACGCCTTTTGTTTATGACTGTAATTTTCCCAAATGATGTGTGATCCCTTGCATGAAGAAAGCTCTTCTTAAAAACCTTTGAACTTTTATATTCCTTTCCATCCTGTTCATAAAATCTGTCTTGATTGTCAAGTTTTAAATGCCAGAGATTATAGCTGGACGTATGCTGTACCTTATGGATTATGAATTAATACCGTTTTCCTTTTCCTGATTTTTAAAGAGTAATCTACATCTGAATAGTTTGTGTCATTATGTATATATGTTCATTTTTGCTTTAAACACTGATACTTTTATTGCTTTAAACATTTTGTTCCATCTCTTTTTCTTCTAGAGTATAGGTCAACATGTTTCCCTTAGTATCTGCTGCCATGATGTTCAGTTGTGAGGAAAGTAAGAGGGAAGAGGAAAGAATCTTGACATGAATATCAGCAGCTATTTATAAAATCAACATTAAGCTAGAATAAACTTCTTAAATTCATAAGTAAAACTGAAGGATGAAATCATTGATGCAAAAAGATACTCTTTTTTTTGCCATTTGCAGAATTTTTTCCTGTCACTCTTAATTGTGTAGAAGATTTAATAACAAGGATTACTTGATGTATGTAAATTAAATATTGTTATATCGGGGTTGTACCGGAAGTATGCTACTCTTCTGAAAGTTAAGCTTTGTAGACTTTGAGTTTTGTGCATTAATAACTGCTATGTAATCAAGTTATGAAAGTAGCTGTTCAGCACACTGCATTAGATACTTAATCTTCTCTATAACAGATGAAAATTCTCATATTCCAATGTTTTGGGTTTAGTTTGTTTAGTGTATTAGTCATATTAATAATGGAGGTATTTTCTACCTTTGTAAGTAAAATACTTCAGGTTTAGTGCAGAAACACATTTATATCTGAATATCAGGTATGTACATATAGTTTCTGGTTTGTATTTTCGTACATTACAGTATAGTTTGCAAGGTCATGATATACAGAATATATTTGTAGAAACTTATAAACTTTGAGTTTTATTAGTGCTGAAGTGTTTCAATATATAGTAACCTCTTTTTCTTTCTGCTGTGTGGCTTATAATAGTTATTTTATGCTGATTTAATGTCTTCCTTGAGAATCCTTTGAGAATCCTTTCAAGGACATCTTTGATTAGATTGATCAGACTTCATGAATATGTATATGTATTGGACTAAATTGTAGGTTGCATTTAAAAATAAACTGTCCTGTGTGTAGCACATTACAGTAGATTGCAATGAAAGACCAGGGCCATCTATTCTAAATGTGAGATCGACTTTAGCTAAAGTCTATTTAAAAAATTGTAAAAATAAACCCTATAATTCAGAACGTAAATAATTATGAAATTTAAAATTAACCTCTCTTTTACTTACAGAGACATACCTTTTTTAATTGCCCTTTTTTTTGTTTTACTTTCAATACTGGTTGAAAACTCTGTATGGTGAGAAGTTTTAACTTTTAGATGTAAGAGGCCTGGACATTAGGGCACAGATGTTTGTAATAAGAGTTAAATAAAATGTGTCTGTCTGCTCTGTGAACTTGGTGCTAGTTGATAGCAATCAGTGCTTTTCTTGAAATTAGAGGAAGGCATGGAAATGTCTTAGTAGAACCATTGTGCTTTTAGATAGTTCCTTAGTAGCTTAAGGACTTTTCCAACAGTCTATCTGGTACGATGCAGTGTAGGATGTTAATCATCTGCATTTAACTGACAATCATTGTAGTTTAACTAAAAGAGCTTTTCTTTCTTTCTGATGCCTTTGTTCATCCCACTTCAAAATATTTGAATTACTACAGGAGCACTATGCTGACAGGTGGCATTGTAAAATTACTTCATCAGGTTTCAATAGAGGCTCTGTTTTTTGAAGTTGGCTTTCTACTTGTCGTTCCTGAAAACCAAGTATGACTTTAAAGACTAAATAATTAAAAAAAAAAAATCCTTGCCAAATTTAGGCCTATACACAAATTATGGATTAATTTTAAAGAGTATTTTTTTAAAAAAACTAATTCTGCTCTGAACAATATTTCTTTAATAAGGGTTTCAGTGAGACTTAATTTGTTGATATTTGTTGCCCTGATTTTTGCAGTTCTGGATGTTATCATTCCTTTGTAGCTAGTTTCTCACAGATTTCTCTGTAAACATGGCCATGTTATTGTAACTGTATCTTATCACTTGCATTCCTTTCTCCTGGACACAGAACTTTGATGGACATTTCCTTTGACCATTGTAATTGAGGGAGGAAGAACTGATTTCCTCCAATGAATAGTGATTTCTAAATGGATATAAAAATAAAGAAGGCTCGTCTTGCCCCCTTCCTTCCTTCTCTCTGATCCTGGAAACAGGTGCCTCTGTCTCTTCCTTTTGTGTCGTTACTGCGACAGATACTTATTGAGCAAGTCTCTTCAGGATGACCAGGCTAGGATGGTTTCTCAGCCTGCTATTGCTTCAGGACTGACAGAAATAAGAGACACCAAAAATTCTATTTATTAAATCACTTGCTAACGATCCATAACACAGAAATCATACTTGCTTTGTGGACATTAAAATTTTACTGCACAGGGTAGTCTCACTGTGGACATAGTACAAGCACACACTAAAACTTAAAATGGAAAATGAAGCTGTCATTTGATCAAGAACAATTCCATAGTTGCAAAATGCTGTAATGTATACAAATTATAAATGAAACATTTTGTATTAATAAGACCTCCCAGTAGTTTATTATTATTTCATTAAATAAAACATTAATTAATTACTTAAAATTAAGGTATTTTAAGTGATTGCCATTTTTGAAGTTAGCTTCATTTCTATTTCCAATTGCTACAAAATTAGTAATGTAAACAGGTTTAGAATAAGTTTCACCCAAATATTAGTGAACTGAGATTTTTACAGTAAGCATTTGTGAAGTAGCATAGTAGTTAATAATCTTTTTTTTGTTTTACTTAATCATCCCATCCAATGCTGCATAACAACAAATTAAAACAGTTATATACAATTATTTTTATTTATTTTATAAAAATCACATCATAATGCATGTTTTGTAGGAATTTTAACAGAACTGAATATATTTAGATTATGGAGGTTATAGATTCTTGGTTGTAGCTAAGTTAATCAATTCATCAGGACCATAGAGAAAGAACCAGTATGTCCCAAAGAAACATAGGGGGGTGTGTGTGAGAAGGGAAAAGTTAATTGTTAGATAAAAGTGTTAACTACAGGAAAATGCTTTTGAAGGAATTGGCAACATAAATTTATTTTTTTCAGCAAATAATTTAAATCTAAAATTAACTGCATGATGACAAATATAAACAATTCCTACTATAACTGTTTTTATCATCATGTAACACTGGATGGATATATTTTGTAAAGATGACAAAATCTGAGAATAAAGGGTTCATAAGCTATTAGATATAGAAAATAAAGAATCTACTTTTTATGAAGTATTGTATGTTATCTCAAAGATTCATTTTAACTAGGAATTCCACTAGGAATGGATATTTCCATTCAAAGTTTTATCAAACTTTATAAATTTTAAAATGGAAATATTGTTTTAGAGTGTTCTCTAATTGATTTAAAATTTTTTTTTTCTTTTCTCTTGGGTGCTTCTGTAAATTAGTAACTGTATGTAGAATAGAATATTTGAAATGTTGTTATAAGCAGTGTGTTTACACAACTTAATTTTGTGCAATTCTTGTTACGACATTCAGATTTTCTTTCAAAGGCAGTGCACTTGATATAAGCATTACTGAAAAACTAATTCTATGTATATATTACTGTTATTTATGGATTTCATATGAGCATATATTTACTGTAACTCTTTTACAGAACATTGCTTTTACATTCATGTGTTTAACTTTGTAGTCATTAAACTGGATATTTAATAGATGTTAAAACCTTTTCACAGGTTTAACTTTTATTTTTAAAACCTTTTGCTTTTAGTTAACGTCAAGCAGTTACAGCATATTATGTTTTGTGTACTCAAATTTGTGCACGTGTAGTTGTTTGCCTGTCTGCTAACATAAAAATGTCATTGTTTCACTGAAAATGTAGCCTTTTATGTTTTCTTGATATATTAACTGATTTACATTTTACTGACATAGGTAGAACTTTCTTCAAATTCAGGATACCTTAAAAAATTCTTGCTAGCCAACTGAAAAGAAAGACTCTGTCCTGTATAAGAGGAATACCACTGGGATTCTCTGTATTCATGCTTTACGTTCTCTGTCATCTGTTACAGAGATGTATCTTGATTCCTCAATTCTATCTTCTTGTGTAATGACTTAGAAGACATAATGTCTGTCCTGATCAATTTTGCAATGACCTTGTTCTGATTAATGAAATCTGATGTTCAGAATAATTATCCCTTAAATTACAATTCATGTGTTGAGTTATGTTTTTAACACTAAGTCTGACAATGTGTAAAATACAAATTGTATTTCAATAATAGCTTACTCAGGCTGCATAATGATTGCTGCTTTTCTAAGCCATAGGTGAGGAAAAAGCCTTAGTGTTCAGGAAGAACGATACCGTGTGTAGAACTTGAATGTCTGTATTGGATATGTGGCAGTAAAGGTGAATGCATATGCAGACTGTGTTCTACTGAAATCTCTGATTAAAGTCTTCAGCATTAGTATGAGTTTTTTAATATTTTCATCTTCAGAAATACGCCCAAGTCCATTTGTGATAAAGTGAAATGTATACAAAGAAGAAAGAAACTCTACTTAGCAATGAGCACTTGCAAAACAACCACCACATCTTTTCATGTATTTTTCAACCTTACTCCATCAAACTTCTTGTTCTTGTATTAAAAGAGAGGTTGAATCAGTTTCCTGTGCCTTCATGATTTTGCAGATATTTGACATTTAGCTCAAGTATTTTCCAGATTTTGAGGAGTGCAATTGTACATTAATTCTTGTATTAGAAGCCAGCCTTCTTAACCTTGTCTTCTGAACCTTTTCCCATTGTAATGCTTCCTTTGGAGACAAAGGAACCACAGCTGAATAGAGTTGAAACATACAAAGACACCTTTTATGTCATCATATGCCATGTCACATTCTTCTCTTGTTTATATTCCTTTCTTAGAAATGTCTAACATTTGATTTTCTCTTTGGCTGTTAACACTGAGTCAACATTTTTTTTTGTATCATAATCCAAAATTTCACACTCGAATGGGTGAAATAATGGATAGTTCTGAGTCCATTATTTTTGTGTGTGAAATTAGAATTGCTTTGTCTCCTTTGTACATTGCATTTTATACATGGAATGTCATTTGCTATTCTTTTACACAGTCTCTTCATTCTGAGACCCTTCTGTAGTTCTTCACTATGACACATATCCTTAATGCCTAACAATCATCATCCAAATGATGGAATCTTCAGCACTGATGTCTGGTCCCATTTTCCAGATTCTTGACTACGTATGCCAGTAACACCTCACGTGATCCCTCTCCGTAGGGAGAATGGATAGTTTAGCTTTCCCCTGTTTAATTCATTTAATTTTCCATGTAAGGGCATTTCTTCTTATTCTGTAGCAGTTCTGTTTCCAAATAAGGTTTTGGAAAGGATATTTTGAAAACCTGTTTAGAAAAGAAGCAGTAATTACCATTACATTATTGAATCTTCAAATTTTAGAAAATAATTTAGAAGATGTGTATCCAGAACTGTATGATATATTCTTCATATATCTACATTGTGATGCAGCTTTGTCTTCTAATCTGTGACCACTGTGTTACTACTATATGGTATAAATGTCTGTAGTCAGAAATGGTTCATGTTTTAGTATATCTTACATGATTCTTACCTTGTTACCATGACAGTGCAGATTCTGTTCCAATCTAACAGAATTTCTACACAGTAATTTTGCAGTCTTTCCTAGAATAATTTTAATAATGATTGTATTTCTTTTTATTATCTCATCTTTCCTCGTAATTATTCTACAAAAGCTACCTGAGACAATCTAGAAAACATAGTTCTGTATAATATCAAAGTAAACTCACATTAAAAAGTTTAACTTCTTTTTAATCTGAATATTGAGGGAAAATAAAGAAACACTTCTAGATTATATCATGAAACCTGTTAAATGAAAGATTTCTTTTGTGCAGAAGAGATTTCTTCTGCTTATAGAATCCAGTATAGCTAATATAACAACCTTTTAAGATATCTTTTTTAAATCCAGCAAGACAATTATTGTTATTTTACTGTTTGCATACAATTTTTGTTGATTATTTTCTCTTTTTTTTTTAAAGCTGTATGGTTTGTTTACAAATACATGCTAATTAGAAAACTTGTTTGGCTTATAATGCTAATGCTTTTGTACCTTTTTATTATGTTGTTGTAGCTGTAGCTTATTGAAACTTTGCACCTAAACTCTTCTAAGTGTTAAGGGTTTTTTACTTTTTGTGATAATGTGTATATATGATGAATTTGCCAAAATAAAACTTTGTATTTGGGTAATAGCATACACTTTAGAATATTCTACTTTTTCTGACGTTTAACTGCCAATGTTTCTTTATCTTGTGTTTCTACATTAAGAAAATACTTCATTGACACTGACAACCAGATTTATCAGAAAAGTTACCATTTATTTGTCATTTGTAGTCACCTTAAAAGTAACTTTGATTCAATGCATTATCTTGCACTAGTCTACACTGAGTTTTATCTTTTTCATCTAATTAAATGCCATTGTATTTATACATATGTCCTTCTTCACAGCAGTCATCTGAAAATCAGGAGAGGTCAAAACATTAAAAATTATTCCTGGATACCTTTCAACATTTTATTTGCACAACTGAAAAAAGGAAAATTTATAGCCTGAGTTCCTAACAAAAAATCACTTTCACAAATCACATCTGTATAGTCGCTATGAGAAAAATCTTTGCCCTGTAGATAAGGGAGAGGTTGTATCAGAATATGGCAAAAACTACTGCTGTAGTATTTTGAATTTCCTTTAGACAAAATGGGGATGATTGCACAACAAAAACTAAGTTCATGCAATGACTACGTTAAAGGCAATAAGTTAAGAAAACTATGGACTCAAATTATAGAGTAATTCAGTTTGGGAGGAGTATCAGAAGATCTCTAGTCCAAATTCCTTTTTCAGGCAGGGTCAGCTGTGCAGGCAGACCAGGTTGCTAATGGCTTTGTCTGACTGTGCAGCTTCTCTGCAACACGTTCTAGTGCAAGACCGTCCTCCTGAGGTAAAGGTTTTTCCTTAAGTCTAATTTGAACCTATTTTTTCAATGATGTCCTCCCACCACACATCACTGGAAAGAGCATAAATTAGTCTTCTTAATTACTTTATAGGTATTAACAATCTGCTTTTTGGTCCTACTGAAGCTGTCTGTTCTCCCGTCTTGATGAAAGAGGCCAAGTTGCCTCAACTTCCTGTTGTAAGATAGGTACTCCATAACCTTAACTGTCTTTATGACACACTGATGAACGTTCTTTAGTTAATCCACATCTTAGTTGTACTGGAGGGCCTAAACCTGGACTCAGTATTCTAAAAGCAGTCTAACAGCTGCCAAAGAAAGAGGGAAAATTGCTTTTATAACTCTACTCCAGACCATTCCCTTTGTCAGTATAGTTCAACTGAAGCATGAAGAGCATTGATTAAGCCAAAATTAGGGAATATTGAAATATTTTTAAATTAATAAATGTAAATTCTGTTGTTTCTAATACTTTAAAAATTTCAGAATCAGATGTCTACCTCAAAATCATGTCTTCGAATATCTGTGACAGTAGGGGCATCACAAATTGTTGAAAGGAAAATTCTAAACATAAAATGAAAGAGAAAATAGGGTAATTCAAAAGCTTATCAGCTTTAATGAAACCTATATATCCTGTCTAGTTAGTGTAGACAAGCATTTGACTATGTGCCTTGAATTTCTTGCTCTGTTATTTCCTGTCAGTTCAAATTATTTCTTAGATATTTGCACAGTTGGTCCTTTTTATTGCCATATTAGGCTGTGCTGGTGAACTAGGATGAAACTGTTGTCCTGGAAGTAAAAACTGAGTGAACTCTGAGTCATGTTCATAATAGCTGTGACGGTATGTTCTTTTTTTTTTTTTTTCTGTGTGTGTATGCATTAAAGAAATAGGCCTAAAAATGCACTAATTTTAATACTAGCACTACTACTTCATCTCAAAGTAGCTGCTCTTACTGATATTTCTAGTTCTTCATCCAACTGTCAGTTTGTAGACTTGTTTGGATCTTGTTCTTTCTCTGTATGGGTAATTCTCTGTGATATCTGCTTTCAAAAACCATTAATGCTTTTACTTTTTCTTATCTACAAATATTTGACTTTTGGGTATTGTTGCTACTCTATAGAAAAAGCAGACCATCTCTTCTCATGCTTTTACAGCAGATAACATGGTGGTTTCTCTTCTAAGCCAAGGTTCTGGTTCTGAAAATGACTAGTAATTAATCAGAATTCATGACTTGAAGTGGTGTAACAAAAGATGTTACCATAGTGGTAGGGGCAGCATGTTAAGGTATTAAAAGAAAGTTTGAGCTCTTTCATATAGAGATACCCTATAGTTGTATGAATACCTCATAGTTGTATGAATCAGGAAAATTATAATTGCTTTTTGGGGAAGCAATGAGATATTTACAATTTTCATTTAGAAAGAAATTTTAGTCTTGATTTTCATTATTTTGACGCTTAACAAATATTTGATTTTTACTGTAATTTTTTGTTTTGTCCTGCTTCATAATTCTCTTAAAAATGTATTGCATCTTCTAGTGTTTGTCCAGATACAGCAGATGATCACTATTTTTTCATGTCAACAAAGAATACCTTTTTCATTTATTATATCTAAAGGATGTGTTCACCCTTTAGATGTTAATAGAAACAAATACCAACAGTGTAGGAGAAATATTGCAATCCTAAGAAAGAAAAGAAAGGTAATAAAGGGGAACATAATTGTGATAGTTTAAAAGCCTTTCTGTGACGAAAGGAAAGGTTTTCTGTGCCTTCAAATTAATTATTAAATAGGGTTACTTTAATTTTTTTTCATAGCATGGCTTTCAGAAGTCTTAATTTTCACACCAGATGGCATTCCAAAAGTGGGAAAGGAAACCTATGATCCTGAGAACTAAGATGCAATGGCAGTGGTGGGGGAGGGAATGAATCCATTATGGAGATCTTGTGGATAATGTATTACAGAACTGAATGGCTATTTAAAGACTGAAAGAAAACAGAAATACATAGTGTATTGGGGGTTCTGCATTACAAGGATTTGCCATTTTTCTTTTAGAATACTAGTAGTGATCCCCAGTGGAAGTTCCCAAGAAAAGAGTTAAAATATTCAAGACCACCAAACTATAAGCTGATGCTGTATGTCTCATTTCATAAAGGCACAACCTGAATATGTGAATCTCTAAAGAAGGGGAGGTGAACAAAAATGACACCAAGAATCTCATAATGAACTGTGAGATAATTCCTTTTCCAGTTATAATAAAAAAAGAAGGGATGGGGAAAGTTTGTGTCTCTGACTGCGTCTGCAAATTTGAGCGTGCCTGAGTGTGTCCTTGGGCACTGAACTGTGTGGCTCTGCTACTGGAACTGGTAGTGTTTCCTGTGACAGAGCGTTCTGTTCCACTTTTAACTAGCCCTGAACAATTTATGGCATGGCTCAGCTGTCAGGACATTACAAGGATTTTATACAGTAGCCAATTTGAATGTGAAAAATCCTCTCCTTCCTGGCTGGAGTCCCCAGCACAAGAAGGACATAAACTTGTTGAAGAAAGTCCAGAGAGGGGCCATAAAGATGATCTGAGGGCTGGAACAGTTCTCCTATGAGAAAAGACTGAGAGACTTGGGGTTGTTCATTCTGGAGAAGAGAAGGCTCAGGGCCTGTTGAGCCCTTTCAGTAACTAAATGGGGTTACAAGAAAGCTGAAGGGGGACTTTTTACAAGAGCATGTAGTGACAGGACAAGGGAGAAAGTCTTCAAACTGAGATAGAACAGGTTTAAATTCAATATTAGAAAGCAATTATTTACTGTGGAAGTGGTGAGTCCCTGGCACAGGTTGCCCAGAGAAGTGATGGATGCCCCATCCGTGGAACTTTTCAAGGCCAGGTTGGATGGGGCTTTGTGTAATGTTTCCTTGCCCATGACAGGGAGTTTGGAACTAGATGATCTTTAAATTCCCTTCCAACCCAAACCTTTCTATGATTCTTTGTCGTCTTGCTATTTTAAGTGAGAACAACCAATTAACTGAGAATCTTGGTCCTTGCCAGCTGATCTTGATGACCTATTGTCATCAATAGTTGAGGCTATGAATTTCAGATTTACAAATTTTGTCTAATAGAGAATGTTTTATCTCTATTTATGAGTTCTCAAGAGGGTAAAGTTCAGGTGTATACATGTAGTTGAATTTGTCCTTATTCTGTTATCAGACTTATGGGTGGTACATCTGCTAGAAAAAAAATTATCTCCTTAACTTATATAGCTTCTTCCATGGCTAATAGAAATTTTGTGGGAATCTTTTTGTTTTGGAGGAACATGTCAGATATGATGCTGAACAAGTCCATGATAGATTTGGTTATTAGCAGTCTTGAAAGTTGTTGTAGATGATGTCGTACACTGAATTTTCAAGAGGTCGGTAGTTAGTCTATTGTATGAAAACTTTTTCTGATGTTCTGATGCCTATATAGGTTCTACCTGTTTGTTTTAGTGTATTCCAAGTAACCATTTTTACCAGACCCTATCACAAACTGAAGAAAAATGTTTGTAAATTGAAGTTACACATCATGAATGTTTTTTTACAGTGAAAATATTCTAGGTTTGTTTACTGCTGTGAGATTATTTTGGTCAACACAACTTTTCCGTAGCCAATATGACCTGGATTTTCTACCATCTGTGTCTTTGGAGTGTTTCTTTTCCTGATGGGTACCTTTGGACTATCAGGAGTGGAGCCAGGTTACTAGAATTCCTGTGAGCATTTGCTTCTCAGAATTCTGTTGTCACATTTCCAGAAGTCCTTGTAACATTAATTTGCATACTTAAAGTCTAATTTTGGGTTGTCTGGGGCTTTTTTCCACATGAAAATCCTATTGTTATTGTTTATTAAAATTATTCTTACAGACATTAAGCTCTCACCTGGGATCCAGAGTCTTAAATAATGATTTATTTATCTTGCTCACTCCTACATAAAATCCATTTCAAGGTTTATGCCTCAATTAACATTTTTGATTTTTCTATGGATTTTGGAAATTTACTAAAACAGCTTTGAAAAAAAAAACCTTTGTTAGTGTAACTTTTGTAATGTATGCCTTTCAGAAATACCCATTCAAGGAAGCTGAATCTCTTTTTGTGTACACACAGGCTTGAGAACCGACATTTTCAGTTGTTATTGCTGTTTCTCTAAAGACAAAAAGATGAGACACACTGCTTTCAGTTTTCCAGTGCTCTTCTGTTGAAAATGATCTGGAGCAAGTCCTTTGTCAGAAAAAAATAGTGGGTATGCTGGCATCAGATGTGTCTTCTGTATTCCTAACGTTTTAAAAAGCACCTGAAATGATGTAGGATGTCTTCAGTCTGCTTGTCCTTTAAGAGGTACCTCAAATCATTTACTGCACTACCTGTGACAGCTTCTGAATTTTTCAGTGCATGTCATAGCATGACGGTAACTGTAATTGCAATACTGAATTCCAGACCATGTCTTTACTGGAGACATAACAATCTTGGTAACATTAAGCTTATTTGTCACAGTAAAATCCATGTGCTTAATTTTTCCAATGACTTGATAAGTTGTTCATCAGATTCTGAAGCTGAAGAACCATTAGAGCACGTAATCTTCTAAACACAAGTCCTCCAATACTAAAAATACTATAGCTGTAATTTAAAGCTATGCTATATATATATATATATATGTATATATATATATATATATCACTACTAACAGGGGTTGTTTTGGGATGTTCAGTAATTTCTGTCTAGGTAATCTGGATTTTCCATTTAAAAAAAAAAAAAAGATTCATTTTGGTGACATTATGACTTCTAAGTGTAAACCACTAGCATGTGGTTAGGGCAAAAGAGATTTAACAGGACTGAAGAAGAAAGCTGTGACAGTATTTTTCAGTTCTATAAATTTTAAATGCAACTCTGTTCAAAATTTAAATGGTTTCTCATTCATACCTAACCTTTGCTCCACATATGAACCTTTCACAACGTTCTGTAAAATGCCGTATATATCTGTCTTGGCTAGTCTTACATAGTCTTGTTTTCTTTTTCTCTGTAGAAATACGTCTGATGATACACCTAAATAATATTTTTAAACATTCCCTCTCACCTGTTTTTGAGGTGTAGAGGGTGGAGGATTCTTATGGACCTTGAGAATCTTTCATAAAGTAATCTTTATACTCAGAATCACACTATTCTGTTCTAGTCTGAACCTCTAGGTGAACAAGAAGGGACATAGCACCCCATCAGTCTATGTGCTGTGGTAGATGCATTCTGTAACATAAAATATTATTACTCTAAGAAAACATTCTCTACTCTAAATTCTTTCTCCTGCCAGTATTCACTTTTTAGTGTGGAAAACTATATAGAACTATGTTTAGTGTAATAGGAACACTGAATAAGAAATTTTATGAAGGATAATTAAATTATATTATCTGTTTTATCCTGAAACCTAACTGCTGATCTGGATTTCTTTTAATCTTCCTTGTCTTGTGAACACACAATCATGTTCTTCAGTCCAACCAAGAAATAGCTGGGTTGTGTTTGTTCCTGTTTAAAGCAGTGAAATATCTTTAAGTCAGGGGACTAATTTCTGACAAATTGCAAGGTAGGCTTTTAGACTACTGATCTGTACTTATATGGGTAACATTATCCTGAAAGAAATTCAGGAGAAACTTAAGGTCTAGGACATTATATTTTGACCAATTTTCTCTATTACTTACACATTTTCTTGTTAATATTTTGCAGATGTGGTTTCTTTAAATACATTTATAATTTGTCAGGAAAATATAGGTTCTCTTTCTACTTCAATTCTGCATTGATGTGAGCAGCTAAAGTACAGTAACTCCTAGTTCTGAACAAGTATCTCGGCTACTTTCCAGAAGTTTGTGACCAACATGTCTGAATTTCATAACTGTTACTCCAGTAGCTCTCATGGCTAAAGGCTCCAAATGTCATTGTCTACCAGCTTGTCCTAATTTATGCATGTTTCCTCCTGTCCAGTTGAGTAGGTTATGTAGACCTTATATTCGGCTAACCAGATTCCATGCAAACCTGTTCTTTCTAAAGAAAAGCCAGGTCTGTGATTTGCTTTACCAGCTCTTGAGGAGAAAAGGTATACAAGCATAGGATATTTGTGTTTTAAATCCTAGTTATCATTAGTAACACAGTTATGCAGAAGTGTGTCTGAACTTTACGAACATTTTTTTTCCTTTTGCTAGTAATTTATTCTGTGTCTATATAGTACATTTAGGAATACTTGGGTATTCCTAAACAGGACACTTCAGCATACAGCTGTTCTTATCGAAGAAGGGATGATTTGTACCCAAGCTGAACATGAAGGAATTCCTTATGTTTCTGTGTTCAGGTTTTCCTTATTGATAATTTGTGTTAACATTATTGATAATTTATGTTATGTCCTATTGCAAAATAGTGTTGCAAATGAAAACTTGTCATTTTTGACAAGTCATAAATGAGTTAATGCCCTCCCCAACTGATTATTTGGCACTGTGAGATGCTGCCTTCACTAACTTTCTTCTCCGTTTATATTTAAGATATTATTACACTGAACTGCCCAAGAATCTCTTAGTTCTGATTTCCTATGGTTAGTTGTATGGAAGGAAATCTAGAACACTAACAAGAAAACTGCTGCTTTAAGATTAATTGGTTTTGATTAATTTTTATTAGTGAGGTAGCTATCTCCATGCAAAGTCCTGGTAAAACAAGGGCTCTAAGTTTTTTGGTTGTCAGCAACTAGTACAAGAAAATCCCAATGGTGTGTTAGAGCTTGTGTTTATGGTAAGCTACTACTGTAATTTAAAGAAATTTTACTTTGAGATGTCATCTTGAAATTAAGCCTGGAACTTTAATTGTAGTGAGGACAGAAGGAATCCTGAATCTTATGCAGGATTTTTAACTTGAAAAACATGTGCTGCTCATGTATAGTTGTTTTTTTCTTTGCCTTAGGAAAGACAATATTCCTCTGTGGTTTGTAATAAAATGTCTGTGAGTGAGAAACTGTTATTTCCAATAGATTACGATGTTTTCCTATAAACAAAACTCAGTGCAAAACAAAACAAATTGTGTAGTGGAAACCACTAAAATTGATGTTAGGGGCGCTAGTCAGAGTCATAATATTAAAGGTTTTTTTATATTGCTGTGTGATTGCAGTATTGATTTGGTTTTTAAATGGTTATATTGTCAGCATTGTTGGAAATAACCACTATAGGTTAATTGTGTATTCCATTGTTTTTTCTGAACACAGTGTTTCCTACTTTGTAGCAGTGCAGTGTTGAGAGTTTAAACTCTGCTACTCAGCATACAGTGATCCTAACACACTCACCAGGCTCTTTTTGTGTCTTCTGGCTGCAGGCTGCAGTGATTATTTGGGAGCACAATCTCATCAAAGAGAATACCTAAAGAGAAATTTTCTTTACAGTATCTCTATATCTGATTTTGAATTCCTTTTAGATACTACAGTTGGCTTTATGTTTTCAGAAATACAAAAATTATGAAAAAAACCCAAAACTAAAGACCGTAAAAACCTCAGAGAAATGCTTTTAGTAGATATTTTCTCCAAGTTTGTTTCACTTTTTCTGAATAATCTTGTTTTTGATTATGAAATTAAATGTATTTTTCTATGTTTGATATAATGGGGCTGCAAATTACTTTGAAAGATAAGGTAACATGGACTCACGTTTTCCATTGTAACTATTGTCTGTGAAAAGATTTATTTTTCTACAGCTTTGCTTATACTCTTAAAAATGATTGTTGGAAATTCTGTGTGTCTACAGCTTCTACAAGAACTTGAACTAGAATATATTGTTTCAATTTATAAAAGCAAACCTGGAGTGGCTCTTATGTATAGTCGTTTAATATAATGTTTCATATTTCATGAAACAATATAAATACTTTTATATCTATGTTTGTAGCTTTCTTGATAGATCAAAGCACTTGGCATAAACCAAAACCTGTTAAACTTTGTTTTTGTTTATGGTATAAATTAAAACTGTCTGGAGTGTGGTTTGACCTAAGTCTGATTTATTGCTTTGCTTGGCACTGCATCAGGCTGGTTGTGGTTTTCCATTCCTGCTTCCAGTACAGTCTTCATGTGTTTTGATTTCAAATCATTGCATAGGAGCTGCATCTGGATAGTAATAACTTTCTTTGGTAAGTCTTCACTATAGCATAGAGATACTAGGCTTTTGGGTTTGTTTTTTTTTAATTGATTTTGTTCAGATTAAACTGAGATATATCTGTGCATGAAAAATGATGCACTTGTGTATCATAATTTAGAATTTAACTTCAGATGCTCTAGTAACATGTTTTTGAGCGAAGACATTTTCCAGATCAAATCAATACAGGAAGAATCTGCAATTAGAATCATGGTCAGAATTTCCTAAGGATAAATCTTCTTTATTGATGACAAAGTATAAGATGAAAGGAAGAGGGCACTGTTTTTTGTTTCTTTTAAATAAATTTCAATCATGCCTGTTAATGCATGTTTCATTTATGCTTAGCTTTAAAATGTGTAATCTTTATTCGTTTTTTCACCTCATCTTATTGATACCATATTTAAATAGTGATTGTGAATGATACTTCCTCCTACCAAAACTGTCAGACCTTGTAATAGGAAAAAACTCTTTATTTACTTTGAGAAAATAAACAAAGAGCTTTTACAATTTTATACACATTTATGTACGCGTATGTATGTGTCTGTGCAAGTGACACATAGTCTCTGGTAAGAATAATCATTCAGTATGTTTTTCCAATTTTATACTTGGTTTTTTTTTTGTACTGACAGAGAGTTTTATTGAACCTCTTAGACAAGATGTTTATTGTAGGTATATGCTATTAAACAAAAAATGAGGAAAGTCTACAGTTACCTGTAAGGGGGAATGTGGTGCTGGTATATGAATTGGTTTTGTTTTGCAGTAATCCCAACTCACCCATTGATTTGGTTATAAAAGAAGCTGCAAGGGTTACATGGGTTGCTTCACGGTGGGAATATATGATATAAAGGTATCACTCACACTTCTAACAGAAGTACAAACACAAAAAAATTGTACTGCATTAAATTAGGAAGCATTTAATTTAAACTTAATCTCTTAGGACAGGAGTTGTGGGGTTTATATATATTTTTTTTTTATTAAATGTAGCAATTAACAGTCTGTAGTTAGACATACTGTTTAATGCAGAGTCCGCTGAACTCATTAGAAGAATTCTGTTTTGGATTATGGCTTTTGCAGTGCTTATCCACTAAAATGTCCCTTATGATTTAATCTAAGTACAGAAATGCTGATGTTTGGGGATTTGTTGACACAAATCAATAACAAAAGGCTCTGAAGCAAGAGTACCATTCCTTGACCTGTTTTATGAAAATACTGTACATTGCTTGTTCATGTTGTTCTAGTCCCAATTAGAGCAGGATATGCCAAAGACAGTTGTGATAAAATCAGCCACACTGAATTCTCAATTTAAATTGTAAGCAAAATACAGACTAATGATTGTGGAGTAGGTAGGAAGAGGAGACACTAAGATATGAGAAGATTATTTTAGACAGCTGTTTAGGCATAGATTAGCTATGACAGATGTCACAAAAGAACACATTATGAGATAATAAAAATTATTGTAACACAGATATTTAATGCAAGTTGTTAATTTTAAGTCTTTTAACTGCAAGTTCTTTAAAAACGTTAAATGAAAAAATTGGAAGAAATATACAGGTACCCATGCGATAAGAAAATTAGTGTTCACGACAGGGAGTAAAAGGCCAGGATGGCAATCCAAAACAAATTATGTGGTGAAAGTATTTCACTTGGTCCAGTAATAAAAAGGAAGGAAACTACCACAGAAGACTTAAACCTAAGAAGAGAAGGCCAGGAAAGGACTAAAAATAAGTAACTGAAGAAGCAGAGGCAGCATTTAAATGGATGTAAAAGTGGCAAGTGGAATAAAAGCTAATCAAAATGAGGCAACTGATCCAGAAATACAGCAAGGGAATGCAGACATTCGAAATTACTTTGACTGATACTAAGACTGATATTAAGAAGAAAACTGCAAGTTTGAAATGTTACACAGAAATACTGAACTGTAAATGCCTTCTGGATACGTGAGTTAAAGATTTTTCCAAAATACCCATTTGTACAGAGGAACAGAAAGGAAAAAGCAAAAGAATAAGTAGTTATATTTTTACTTTATTTTTAATAATGTATCAGTGTACATTTAGTCAATTTATAATGAATTCATTTTAGAAGTGACAGGTGCATTTTTATGTTATGGAAAAATAATTCTAGCATGCTGAAAGTCCCATTACAGGGACTTACTTACCTGACCTTTTTAAAAACATAAATGATTTTCATCAAAATGAGCTTTTATCTTTTTTTTCCCCAGTTTTTTTTTTTTTTTTGTTTCTCCCTGCCCTCCATATGATAGTATATTTAAATGGCAATTGCAGTTTTACAGTAAGATTAGTTCTTGTAAAAGTGATGAGCTTTTTTTGGGGTATTCACCTTTAATTAACCAAATAGCTCATTCTGAAGCTAAGCAGCGCTTGTAAAAAAGGCAGCGCTGAAATGGGTGATGTGCTGTAGCTTATTCTGCTCAAGCAGAGGTTTGGACCATGTGATCTCCAGAGGCCCTTTTGTAACTAGAACCTTTCTGTGATTTTGTGAAATACATACATGATGTGAGAAATGAAATGCTATAAGTAGAAACAGATGTATGATGAACACCTGTTTCCAATACTGTGTTTAGCAGTTACATAGGAACTACAAATCCTGTAGTCCTGTGTATTTTGATATTTTGATATTTTAGTATATTTGATATTTTGGTATTTTTTCCACCTTGGAAAAAATAGCTTGCACACTGTTTGGGGGCTTTTTTGGTTTTCTTTTGGATTATTTTTTGATTGGTTTTTGTTGTCAAACTGAATCGAGTCAAGTTTTGTGGGAGCATTCATTTGAATAACGTGTAACGCATACTCATCTAAGTAAATATTTGAAAGACTGACAACATTAATTAGTTACTGTTATCTTTGCCAGTATTTTTTCTTCACTGATGAGAAGCAGTGGTATTTTTTTCTAGTTTTTATCACGGTTTTGTGCTTGTTGTTTCCATGGTAACTTTTTTCTTGCACTGTGCTTCAAAGGAACCCGAGGGATTACGTGAGGGTTTTTTAATTATTTATTTAATTTTGTGAAAACCTAACTAAATATACTGTTCTGTAAAAATCCTCAAATATCTCAAGTGTAAGTGCAAATGTAGCTTTCAACTGTTAAGGCATTATAATTTTATCTTCCTACTTTTTAAGCAATCATCCAGTCTTTATTCTTTCTCTCAGATTCGACATATTTTTTTAAAATTGTCTTTATCTACTTACTCTGCAATATTCCTAAATTGCATTCTATGGTATCAGAGTAACTTAAAGCTGTTGAAGACAATCTGCAAATGTTCGCAGTCACCTCTAATAATCTGATTTGCCTACAAATCAGACTAAGTGCAATATTGAGCATGCACAAGAACTTAGAATTTATTACTTTTTTCTGCATTTCTAAAAGGCTGATATTCCACCTACTGTTAAGAGTCAGATTCAAGCATACTCTGTTAAAATTATGTATTCCTAGTGCATCCCTGGAATATGCCTGCAAACCAGGGAGTTCTCCTTCTGGGCTATTGCAAAAGCACTCTTGAACAGTTACATTTTATCTTTTCAAGCAAGATTTTTAATGATGCCGTGTGGATGAGATTCACTACACTCCTTGAATAAATAAGGTAGCAAATAGTCTTTATATCTTTCTTCTCTTTCAGGTAGGTGAGACATTGGGTGAGTTCAAGTGGGGCTGGTTAGAATAGTAATTAACACTTCATCCTTCTGCAGACAGGAACATAAAGAACGTGTAAATTAAAGAACTGAAACTGAGGGTTTTGTCCCTAGAGGCATAATGGTGTGGTTTCATGGTCCTCTGATGTTAATTTAAATGTCACTGCCAAAAAGGTAGTCTTGCCTGAAGCCATGTATTTCAGTCCTTTTTTTGCATCAGCAGTAGCATCTGTCCAGCTTTGCAGCAGGTCTCATCAGCCCACTCATCCATTTGAAAATTATTTTTTTTAAGAGCGTTAGGAGGATTAGTTTGCAAGCTGATCACTGAGCTTACTTGATTCATTTTGCAGGCAAAGGAGTACTTGTGCTGGTGTAAAAGATGTAGCCATAACACCTGTTACAGACAGAAAAAGGGGGTGTGTTCCCCACTTAGATGTGTGGGTGAATGACCCACTCTTTCACTCTGTCACTAGCTGTCCCTCTCTGTCTCCTGGGAAATACTATATTCTCAGAACTATTTAATGCCATATAGTTGTTGCCTGTGTTCTTCCAACCCTACCCTTCACCCCACCTCTAATTACACCGTAGCATGCAATGGGAGATACACTTCAGGCTTCTAGTCTTTATTTTTTTTCTGTTTTAGAACAAAAAATAGTACATTTGAATATTTTAAAGTTTCAATAGAGGCAAAATACACCTGGAGGCAGAAACATGTTAGAAAAAAACAAGCAGAAAGTGAACCTACCTCCTTATTCACTGTGAGATTATAGAGTGCATTTTTTTTCTGCTTGTATTTCTTTCTGGTCCAAATGCAGACCATTCTGGACCTGAAAAGAAACAATTGCCCTCTTCCATCTGTTTCCTTCTGAAACAGAGTATAGCAGACAGGCAAAATTCTTTCATGTTCCCATAACTGTTCCAGGAACATGTAATATGTCAAACATGCATTAAATCGAAAATTTGTAGCATGTGTCATTGGGGAGGAATTACACTAAACACACCTGACAAAATACAGAAGCAATACCCGTTGGAGGCTATTTTTTAATTCAGGTAGACAGCATGAAAGTTCAAATATTTTAAAATTTTACAGATGCAGCAGGATGATTACACCAGTAAGATGCAAAACTTTCAGTTGGAAGCCTGAATTTAAACATTTTACAGCTGTGCATAGATAGTGCAGTGCCCTGTATTCTATTAGGAGATAAAAGTGAGTAGGGCTAAAATTAGGAAAATAGTGCATTTGTTAGTGGGAGTCATAATTAAAAATCTGGTGCATGATATTTCAGAAACTTTGAAAAGCCCAACATTTTAGTAACATGGTTTCATTTTTCTGGTTTTGAGTTTTGTTGTTTAATTTGTGTGACAAGCATTTGCTAAAACAGCCAATGATTAAAATAACCTGCTACATGAGCATGTAGAAGCTGCTGTAAAAAATTTTAACTTGTCTTAATTTGCACAAAATTAAATTTGTATTAAAATAATTGTTCTGCAACAGCTAATTGTTAAAGGAAAATTATTAAAGCTTATGGAGTAAATCCACAGATGTGAGTTAATTGCAACAGTAATGTTTGGGGGGATTTTTTTTTGTTGCTTCAGTTTTCCTCTTGCTTTGTAGTTACCTAGGATTAATTCCAGTAGGAGTTGACTGTATATAGTCAGGAAAACACACAATTACCTTGTTTACCAGTATGTAACAAACTGTGTGGTAACATCTGCTTCTAAAGTTTATTTCTGATCATCCTGACTTTAACTGCTTGTCTTGGCACAGGAAAAGGGAAAATCTACGCAGGAAACTAGAACAAAGAACCTTGCAGTGACCAAAAATAAAAGTCCATCTGAAATCATGTTGGCAGAGGGAGTAGTTTGCTATGTGGAGGTTTTTTTTCTTAATTTATTGGTATTTTGGATGAATTAGTCATTGTGAATTCTAAGTTAGATTGCCTAGGCTTTTTGTGTTGAGAATTTTTTCATCTGTCAGTTTGTATCCTTGCCTTTTGGATTAGATATCCCTTTTTTTTTTTTTAGATAAACCTACATAGGTTACCCTACTCACCATTAAAAAAAAAAATTCCAAAAGGAAGATATGTCAAAAGTTGAATCTGTTTAGACCTGTTGTATGATCCTTGTCGAAATGTTGGTAGGGCACTTGCAGGCTGTGGGAATCCTGTTGAGGAGCAGCAGAATTGCTGTGCAGGTGGTGGGAAGAGATTAGTGCTTTGTGTGCACAAACAGGAAACAGGGTTTCAAAAGCGGGAAACAAGTCCTGAGCTGTGATAAACATAATTGCTGCTTCTCCTAGAACTGCTGAGCTTCCACTTATGCTTGTTGCCATTGGGATGATGTCGCATGTCTGTGAGCTGTGTGCTGAAAGAAAATGTGACAGGACAGCTGTGTACATGAAGGTGGTTCCACAGTGTCTTGACATGTGAAAGACTAGACAGTTTATTCTTGAAATATTGCTTTAGCATTTTTGTAATATAGAACAAAATAATGGAAGTATCTTGAAAGCACTGAGTACGTAGGGACTTCTTGCTGTTGTTACAATGGAAGGTGGGTTGGAATACATCCTACTTCACAAATTTATAAAAAAAAAAATCCTAGTTCTGAAGGTACTGTGTGTCTTTTTAATTGGAAAAGTAATATGTTGTGCTTTTGAATGAAAAATGTATCTATATTGAAATATTTTTGTATTCATTCAGTATAAAAATGTAGCAATATTAAATTTCAGTGCTGTTCAACATCGCAACATAATTGCCATAATCCATTCCTCTGTTACTTTATAGACCTCAGTTCGAAGATAAATTTAACCAACTCCTGCTAAAAAAATTTCAGTGCAGAACTAGAATGGGAAGAGTAATTGGCCAATACTGAGAATATAGCTGTGAGGAAAAGCCAGGGCTTTGTGGAGGAAGGTCTTTTCCTTTTTCTGTATAATCAACAGAATTGTTAGGAGAGCAGTTGTGATTTGTGTCAAACAGGCTTTTAGAAAATGAGTTCTGAATTAAGCTGCTCACTACTTGTTAAAACCTTCAGATTATTTGGTAGGTTTTAACATATGGTTGCATATTTTGCTTTTTGTTGTCAAGAAAGATATTAATATATTTGCATATGCAGACATGGTTACATATTGGTGGTGTCTCAATTTTAGATGCAGTTTGGTAATTATCATCATGGAAGTCAGTCCTCAGTTAGTAGACACCTGATAAATCTGAAGAAATTAAAAGAAAGTTCATTGGTTGAAGACATTTCTCACATTTGATGAAGTTTCATAGAAAAGTATAAACAACAGTAAAATCTAAATGTTGGAATCTAGGATGACGGACGAGGCATTAATTGGTTTTATACTTTTGGGGAATTTTGCCTTAAGTTTGTAATGAAAATTCAACCTTAATGAAATTCTAAAATTATATCTATTGTTTGAAAAACACTGCTTCTCTTGAAGCAGAATATTTAAATGCTCTAAGTTGATAAATGAATCTGTAAATTAAGTTTTAATCTCTGAACATAGAGGAGTAGTTTGAGGATTGTTAGGCCTCTTAGATCATTAACAGTGACACTGTCAAATTTTGAGTGCTTTAGAGCTCAAGCCTGCTCTTCAGTACACATGGATTTGGTTAGGATAGCAGCAACTTGGTATGAAGTTCTTGCTCCTAAAGAAGGGAGTTTTTATGCAATTTTGGGGGATCGGGCTTGGTGTGATAATGACAAGCATTCGGTTTTACTTTGCCGATAGCTACTAAGGGATACAATCTCAGAAGACTGTAAGCAGAATTCCTTCTTTTTAATTATGGATGGAGCAATTACTTGCAGTAATACTGCTTAGCACTGCCTATTTAAAGGTGCTGCTTTTAGTTGCGTATAGCTTTTCTGACTGACCGTAAAGTAACATTTAGAAACACCTCTCACCTATGTCTAGATGAGAAGCCATGTGAGGAGTGGCTGATGTTACTTGTCTTGTTCAACTTGGAGCAGAGGGTACTGAGGAGAGACCTCATAGCTGTCTACAGCTTCCTCATAAGGGGAAGAGGGAAAGGCACTGATCTCTCTGGTGATCAGTGACAGGACCTGAGGGAATGGTCTGAAGCTGAGTCGGGAAGTTTAAGTTGGATATTAGGAAAATGTTCTTTCCCCCAGAGGGTAGTTGGGCACTGGAAGAGGCTCCCAAGGGCAGTGGTCACAGCACCAGCCTGACAGAGTTCAAGGAACATTTGGTCAATGCCCTCAGGCACAAGGTGTGACTCTTGGAGTGGGACTGTGCCTGGACTTTGATGATCCTTGTGGTTGCTTACAAATCAAGATATTCTATGATTATTTGGTCTTCTGTTTATCAGCACTGATTGGAAAATTGGAGAAGTCTAATAAACACACAACTTTTCTTTTGAGTGGGTAATATGAACAATCCTAATTGAATTGTAGGCACCTGCATTTCCTCTGTAAGAATGACTGTTGATACTGTTTAAAAACATTCTTGAAACTTAGTATGTTTATTTGACAGGATCCCATGAGCTGATACATTAATGCAAGCACATTGCTACTTGTACTCAAGTTACATCTCAGTGACCTAATCCAGGTCCATGCCAATGTGCAACATTGCACTGTACTGACTGCATACTGGGAAAGGAATCCTGTAGGTGTCTTAATGGACTTCTGTAGTTAAATAATCCTCCCAAATTACATAATGCCCAAACATCAAGATTCTGTGCACAGAGAATTTTCTTTGTGCAGCTTCAGTGGTGAAGAATGTGATTTTCTTCATGTTCTTAACTGTTACATTTATGTAGTTAAAAGTTTGCTTTGGATACTTGGCAATCTCAATGATGTTTAGTTGTTCTTCATTCAAACAATCAAACTATGTTTGTTACTTTATCTTAAATATATTCATCTTCAGAAGTATTCTTCTCAATTATCCCCAAAGACTGTATTAACTAACACTTTACTTAGACCCTTACAATTATTTTTCCTTTCCCTGTACATAGAGTATATAGTGTATCTTTTGAAAACATTCTTTACTTTGTTACAGCCATTTTATAGAAGGTAAAAAAACCCCATATAGCTGTTGAATAAGACACATTTCCATTTCAATTACAATTTTAAGACCAGGAGCTTGACATTTGACAGATATGTACATGTAGAAAATATATTTTTGTTTTCCTTGTTAAAATTTGTCTATTCTAAATTTTATAAAAAGCTAACTTAATATTAGATACATATTACTTTGGCTACAATGTTATCACATCATTCTGTGGTCACACAGAATCAGAATAGCTAAGGTTAGAAAGGACATCTAGAGATCGTTTTGTCTAAGTCTGCTACTCAAAAAGGCTTCAGCTAAAGTGGCATTGTGTTGGATTTTGAATATATCCACTCATGAAGACTGCAAAACCTCTACGAGCAGCCAGTTCCTGTGTTCTATTACCTTTTACACTTTGAAAGTTTTATGCTTGTGTTTAAACAGAATTTCATGCTTCAGTTTGTGTCCATTGTCTCTTGTCATTTTATTGGATACAGCTGAAAGAATCTGGGTTCATCTTCTCTGTTTTCTTCCACCAGGTATTGACACATACTGAGAAGATACTGGTGAGGTTTTCCTTAATCCATCTCAGGATGCCATGGGGCTTTTTTGCTTCAAGAGTGTATTGCTAGCTCAAGGGCAGTTTCGTGTCCACCAGACCTGCAGGGCTTGGTCTACAAAGCTGCTTTCCAACTTGTCAATTCACAACCTGTACAAAGTCAGAGGCTTATTTCTCTCCAGGTTCAGGGCTGTGCACCACATTTTGTTAAACTTCATGAAGCTGCCATTTCCTTCTCTCTCTGTTAATGAAGGTGAATACTGATTCCTGTGTTGATCTCTGGGTTCATGCACCATGAGTTATTGCCCTCTGACTGGACTTAAACCTAGCAGTTCAGCTAGTTTTTCCAGTTCAGGTGTTCTGTCCTAAAACTATCTGAATGAAAAAGAGTGCTTGCTCTGTTTACTAGAAGCAGCAGGACAAACTTTGTTTTAGCCTCACTTTTGTGCCTTTTTTTTTCCCTCCCAACTATACCAGTTGCTCCAGTGATAAAAAAAATTCTTACCTTGGTCTACCTGTGTCCTTAGACCATTACAGCTAAGCAAAATGCAGTTTACCCTGAAGTGTCTGTTCATAATTGGCAGGAACCTAGGGTTTTGGGCACAGGAGTAAGGATTGAGGAGATTCTTTTTCTCTCCCCTGCCCTTAGATCCTCACCATTAGATGAAAGTGGAATGTGGAAGGAAGAAACTGAATGCATAAAGCTTATCTGGAAAAGGTAATATTCAGAATAAGCTGAGGAGCCTGAGACAGTGCAGTGTGGGATGCAAGACTGCAGGGAATGGAAAGAATTCTGTTAGAAGAGAGGAACAGAGAAAGTGCGGAGGATGTGAGGACAAGACAGTTTCAAACTACTCTGCTCTTTCCAGATTCCAGTGCTGAAATACTAAGTTGCTACAGTGGCAGCAAAGAACTATGAAGTCCATGGAAAAAATGTACTTCTTACATATCCATATTAATGTAGTAGTCCACTACATCTAGTGATAGTGTTGCCTGAAAAGGCTAGCCCAAAAACTGAGACTAGTCAGGAGTAAGGGAATAAAAAGTGGGTATTTATTCAAAAGGCCTTCAAAGGTACATTTAGGGCAGACAAAGCCCCCCAGGGGCATCACCCAAAATGGGCGACGAGTCACGTGTTCTCCACACCTTTATAGGTTTGCATATCAGCATAAATTCACCAATTAAAACTTTGCGATTTCCCCCTAGCTCCCTCTAGCTTGTCCGTCCCCCCTTTCCCCCTCTTTAGAAGCTTGGGCCTGGGCAGTCTAAGTGTCCTTGAAGAGCAAGTCCAGAGAGGCACTGTTATGTCTATAGAGAACAGCAACTAACGAGCTATAAAGCATACACGCCGGGAAATACAGAATTTGGAAAATATAAGGGTTAAAACCTAAGGCAACAATAGTGGTTCTTGGGGCTTAAACAATAGATAACTATTCTAAATATTTATAAATATCAAATGAATTATCTTTATGGTAACACATTTGACACAAGATGATGTGAATAGAATGACATAACTAAAACTGAAATTTGAAAATATAATTATGGAAACGAAAAAAAATTCATTTTTTAACTAAGATTTAGTGCCCTGCCATGTTTGCAAAACTGAAGTATTTCCACTGAAATAGTATTAACTGTGTTTATTTTACCATTCTAAAGGGATGTGTTACTTTGTTAGTGAAAGGGCGTTACATCCTCTTAATAGTACCTGTATTGAAATTTCAGTAAATAACTTGAATTTTCTCAGGAAATTGAACAGGAACAATCAAAACCTGTTATGTTTGTTTGAATGTTGTGTATGTACTGACATTAAAACCCAAGAAATTAGCTTCTTGTCCTCAGTGAGCAATTAATAACCATTTAACAACAAGTCTGAGCTTTCTTTTCCCTCCCCTAAAGAATTTATAGTTATGTGCTTAATTATCCAGCAACTCCCACTTAGTTATGCGATGACCTGTTTATTGAATGAAGACACTAAAATATTAGAGAACTGGTTTTCATATATTGTGTTATTATGGCTTCAGTATTTTGTTGTTATGGCAGTTAAAAATCCCATTTTAGATATGCTAATTTTGAAATCTTTTCATTGTGTCTTCAAACTAATTCAAAATGTAGCAATCACTTGAAGTAACATGAATATTGTATATTTTGCAAAGTTTGTTGTACAGTTGAATAAATTCAAATTTAGGTGGACACTTGACTCATTTATGTACCATCATGAAAAATGTGAGGAATATGGCAACCTATTCCTCTACTTACCAGTTGCAGAAATGAAACAAAAGCTGGGGATTCTACCTAGACTTTTAAGGCAGGTGAGAGAGTCACATGTTGAATAAAGTTAAAATCTGTAATGTGGCTGATTAGATGAGGTTTCTTTTAATCTACATTTGAATATGTATGATTAATGAGCAAAATTGCTAAATATTTGAGAACTAATTTGTTGGGACTGGTTTTTTTTGAGGCTGCTTCTGTATTACTAAAATTACTTCTCAAAAAATTTGTGTTTCATCATGCCAATACTCATTTTGCGGCATGACATCATGCTAGTAGGATCCTTCACTATATTGAAAAATGGTTGATAAATTGTAGCAAATGAAATGGAACAAAGCAAAGTACTCTTCTGATGAGGCAACATGATTTTGGTATTTTATAACTGACTTTGCTGTTGCTAGTTGGAGCTGTCAGAGAACTAATTCACCTGACATGGCTTTGCCACATGCTCAGCATCAACCAAGGAAAAGCAGCTTTTATACCTTGATATATTTTCAGATTTGTTCAGCTGTGATACCTTTCATAATGTCTTGGCGAATTTGATTCTTTTTTTTTCCAGATGACTGCTTTGAGGAACTTAAAAGTTACTAAAAGGCACAGGGGCTTGGAGGGATATTTTCAGTGTAGCCCAATTAAGTGATTTCAATTTAATTTTAAATCTCAGTGAGACTTTAAAGTGAATTGCAACTTTCAGTTTTTGCATTCAAATACTAAATTTCAGCTTTAAAATAAGGTGTGAGGTTTTTAAATGCTTTTTATCTTAAACAAGAATTTAATGTTTTAGAGACATATTGGTACTATGGACTCTATCAGATAAAAGTTTCAGAAGGTTAAAGTTTTCCTGTATAATATTCCCTTATTTTCACTTTATTCATCGCCATTGGATTAGAACATCTCCCATGCATTATTCTTTATCACAGTGATGCATACATGCAAATTATTTCTTTAAATAATAGCATTTCTGCTCTTACTCTCTGCCCCAAATAATTCCAAGTACATTCAATTTAGTATGACTGTATTCCTCTCACTTGTGAAGGGTTCATGTGGACTATGCTCGTATGGAACTATAGAGCCAAATGATACCAGCTTCATGGTTTTGAGCTTATTTTTCATATTTTTAGTGGGATTTCTCTTTTGGTCAAGGAGAAAAAGGCTCTTGGCCATGCTGCTAAACAGAGCCTACTTTTGACCTCCCCTAAGGAAACTGGGAATAATTGCACACATCATAAAACTAATGCAGAAAAATCCTTTACCAGAACTATTCAATCAGAATTTGAATAGATGTTAAATCAGAGCAGTGATTGATAATTAATCATCTGTTGATGTGGAAAAGAGCTCTAGTTTATATAGAAAGTAAATAAATTTCAACATATGTGAATTAGGTATTATTGGCAAAAATTCAGTAGGTTTAAGTTCAATATATTTTTTTAGAATGCAGGTATGACTCACTCTACAGTGTAGTCTGATGTTCAAGCTTAAAGGTCAGAAAGAATTCAGAAGCCCACTGTATAAAACCAAGTCTTATTAATCCACAGTTATCACAAGTGTGCCCTGTTTTCTAAAACAGTGTAAGGATTGTCACGTCAGTTCCACTGAGACACCTGAAAATAATACTGATTCAAATAGAACCACCTGAAAATAATACTGATTCAAAAAGAACCACTTCTGTTAAAAACTCAACAAACAAAAACAAACCTAACATTTATAAGAGAGCAATGAGAAAATGCAATCTACTGTTTGTTGTTGCTTTTTAGTTTTTTTTTTTTTTTTTAATTTATCTCCTGGAAGAAAAAAATAAATCACTGTTCCTTTCAAAAGAAATTAATACCTTGGTCCATTCAAGGAAAGTAGAGCATGTAAGAAATCTGTGTTCATTGTGAATCACTTGGGCCTATTGCACTAATCAGATTGTATTTCTGTAATTTACTGATGTGATGTAAAACTACCTGATTGTTTGAATGCCACTAGACTGAGAACTATAGAATACAATACAGAAGTATAGACACTTCTGTGAAAATGAAACTATTTTTAGGTGTTTTTAGTTATTGTGTTTTCTTTTGTAGCAGTGCTGCTCAGGCATATTTCTGTGAGATCAAAAAAAACGCTACCATGTATCAGGACAAATACCTTGCCTTTAAATATAGGTTTTTATCAATTATGTTAAAACTAAATACAGTTGTAGAAAATTGTGAGTTAGAGTTTGGTTTCTGTTTTTTTATTGTTTTTGTTAATGGGTGAATGGCTGTACGGGTCATGTATTGTTTATATGCTATAGATAATGTAGGAAATGAAGAAAAGGCAGCACAACAGGAAACATATGCTATAATAGTTAGTTCACACCTGCTAACTGATTTGAATAGGCTTGGAGATAGTATCAGACAGGGAATGAATTCATTGTTTAGACCATTGCAACTCTTTTCTATAAAATCTGACCCTTTACAGTTTTTTCTTTGTCAGGGCATACTTAAATTCAACATGCTTTGGAAAATGACTTGCTACAGGCACACTTCTGCTCAGTGTACAAGTGTAAGCAGAATCTACACTCACTGGCCCTGATGTTCATTTCACAGGAACACTTTTGTGGTTCAAAGATTTAAAGATATTCCTCACCCTACCGACATTCCAGTTTCACATATATTTCTTAGTCTTAGCTGAATAAATTAAGATAGTGGAGTTAATGCTTTCCAAAGCTAAAGTAAGCATAAAATACATGGCAGTGGAGGGCTACTTCAATAAAGGAGAGTGCGAAGTACACAGCAGTAAACTTTGAATAATCTTTCTTAAGTTTGAAAAATTTTGATCACAACATACATTGTGTCTATTGTAAAAGAAAGTCAAAAGTATAGAAAAGTAAAAAAAAAAAAATTACTTGAAGGGAACCTTGGAGTACAGCTTCTGTAATTTAGCTTTTACCTCTGCTTGCATACACAGCATTTGCACACAGTTTTTGCTCCCTACATTCTCAAATGAGTTTAATCTCATTCTGAGTGTTTCCAAATTTGTCATTAGCTCAAGTTTTGTAGATGAGACTTGACATGCCAAAGAAATTATAATTTGGGCTTTAAATTCTTTTGCAGAAAGCTCCAGAGCCTTTGTTTTCATATCCATGTGTCAAAATCAAAGAATGCTTGTATTTTGTTGGTGAGATGAAGTATGTTTAAAACTGTGTAGAGAGGGATCTGACTAAGCTACCTTGGCTAGGTAAACAATAGTAAAAGAATATGAAATTAAAATTGTTTGAATTCATGCATGCCTTACATAGGGTTTCTTTATGATTATCTTTTAAATGTTTGACACTAAACAGCTCTAGGAACAGGATATCAGATTTGGTAGATGAGTAATTTTAGCTGCTATGGTAATTCTTATATTTCTAGTGTTTACTCTGATTGCATATGTTTTTATAATGTTTCTTTAATATAAATGCTCTGACAGACATGTGGCCCATGGTTACAAATCAGACCTCTGATGGTGTTGCTACCCGCAGCCCTGGAAATGGACTTTACCGTCCTCAGGACAGGAGCATATGATCCACTCACAAATCAACTCCTGAATAACCACAGGTTTCAGCCCAGCATATTACAGTGCACCACTTCCAATTTTGGCTTATCCTGACATGTCAGGCTGAAAACTGAAGGTTCAGGAGTTCATTTCTAATCTGATCAGATGCCACTGTTTCAGGGGCAGCAGCATCTGTCAGAAGGAGGTTGTGTGCAACTGGGGTAATAACTGATTTAGCTGTTTGTCCGGTTTTAGTCTCCTTATACATGTCTGCCAGGACCTTCAATGCCTGCACCTGCATGCCAAATTACTGGATTTTTTCATTTTGTTATTAATAAACTCATCAGTGCTCTGATTTTTTGCAGTAATCTCCAAAATGTAAAGCTCTCCTCAGTGTTTGTTTTCATTCACTGTACTATAAGTAGTAAATACAGATTATTGTATCCACAGTGTAACAATCCACTGCTAGCAGTCTGTTTGCCAACAGCTGAGATATTGTTTGTACATAATCAGGACAAAGAAAAAAACTGCTTTATGATAGTATATAAGATCTGCTTTTATTCTATTTTAAAATGTAGTAATTTCTAACTTTAAATGTTCATTTTCTATCATAACAATCCAGTGAAATCTTCAAAAACAAATTTGTAATCTTAATTTTTTAGTAAAGTGGTTTTGGTCTTTTAATCTAAAACTGCTGGTATTTTTTAGACAGACTAGCAAAAAGAGTTTAAAATAGACAGAATATTATGAATGGGTATGGCAAATAAACTAAAAAACTAGTAAGTGTGTAATTTAATATTGACAGGTACTATATCTCATGGCTGAGAAAATTAAAGACAATAAAAATAAAACTAATAGTATTGATTCCAAATAAGAGGGCTGTGAAAATGATGCTAGAGTAATAGTCTGTATAATTCTGGCATGTAAACTTATGAAAAGACAGTTGCGAAAAGTGAATGATTTTAAAACAAGTTGTAACATAAAAAACCTGCTTTTCAATTCATTTTGTTAAGAATTATACTAAAATATGTGCAGTATTTCCTAGCATAAACTGTACTGTTTTTTAAAGACAAAAATAAGAATCATTACTGCTGATTTTAGAACTTTCTCTGGCTCTGTTTTTAATATATGTACCAAACAATGATTGTGTCTCTCTAAAAATTGCTGTTATTGTAGAAACAGCTTTAGAAATGGTTCTAAATGGTTCTGTAAAAAAACTGTGGTTGATTAAAAAAAAAAACCAAAACCCAAAAAACCAAACTAACTTAATATAAATAAACAAAGAAAAGCTTTGTTTAATGAGGTGTAAATTATTAGTAGCATCATGTACAGAGGGTATAAATTTATGGTAAGACTTGATAAGTGGATTTTGCTCCCAGTCTATTAAATTATAAATCTTGGACTTCATGTAGATGCCTACATCTCATGGCAAAGTCAGTCAGATATTATTGGACTGCCAGTAACTGGTGGAGTCAGATTTTGTATAGTTTTAATTTTTTAAAATATTTTCATATGATAGGAATAGCCAGAATTTTGTAAGCTAGCTTGCCTAATCCTCAGTGATTAACTGCATTCAGCACGACAACCCTTTCTCTGAGCCATTTTAATCACTGTTGTGAGGAAAATTGAACGCATCAGTTACTGTACAAATGTAGCTGCTCTTAAAATCATGTCCCTAGAGTAGTCTGAGGCACTTGGAGGACCAGAATAGTCCTGCTGCATAAATTGATAATAGTTGTTTAGTTGTTGCTTTGTTGTAATACTTCTTTTCCCTCTCCCTGGTAATTATTTAAAAGATTTTTTTTAGCTTACTGTTTCTATATAAATGCACAAACATTCTTCCCACACTGGCAAGAAATTTTAATAGCTAGCTTGATGTCAGTGCATTTGTTCTTGCAAAAAACTTCAATATATTATTGTGGATGTCTTTATAATATTAACTCTTAGGCTTGTTTTTTCTTAATTTTTAGTGATTTTTAGTAAGCATTTATAACTCATTATAATTATAAGAAAAGAAGTTGCAGAGAAGAGTTCTTAGTTGTCATTAACTAATGCCTAAATTTTCTCAATGGTTATTTTAGAGGATAAGTGATCTGATAAAAATTTTTGATATTCATTGTAAAATATTTTGTATGAAATCATAAATCCATATTGATAATTTCCTTTGCAGAACTCTTTATATTTGTCTTTGTTAAATGTGCTTAGATGATATGATGTGCATGTAATCTTAAAGAATTAACACATGTTAATGTGGACTTTATTATAAAATATTATAACTGTTGCAGGTAATTCATTGATTTACCAAGATATTTTAGGAGAATTCTACCCTCTGAAGAGATAGATTCTCAATGGAAAAATTCCTGCCTTTGTAGTGGTTTTAGCAAACTGAATCTAGTGAGTCTAAATCAAGAGCAGGTTTTTGAAACCTGTGTTCATGCATTCAGCCAGACTGCATGACACCTATGGTGAATCTCACCTGCTGCCATCGTCTGTTCCCTCTCACCTGCTGCTATTGCCTGCTGTTACTTACTTGACTTTCAAAGGAAGCTAGGGTTGGTGGAACACAATTAAGAGAAGTGAGTTTGATTGATAGATATTTAGTTAGATTCTTTATTTAAAACCTTAGTTATTTTGTAAAGTTTGATCTTTATTTTTGAAGAAGCAGCTGGAATTTTCAGCTTCTAGGGGTTAGTTATGCTTACATTTCTGTTTGCATGAGCAATTGATTAATGAAATAAGATACTTTATTATCAACATCTTTTCTTTCTTCCCTTCCTCCCTTCCTATGTTTTTTAATATTTTTTTTCTCCTGATTATAGGCCATAGTTGCAGAGCAGTAGGTGGCAGTCATAAATTCATAGATTTCTGTAGCCTGGCCACCTGCTGATACAATTATCAACTTGAAAATTAGCTGTGGAATTTGACAATTTGGACCAGGCTTTTAAAAACTGAAGATTTTAAGGAGATAGTCATAGCTTTTGGAGCTCAGCTCTTTCAAAGTCAGGGGGCTGCGGTCTTTGAAAACATCTGGTGGTCTTTTCATTTCAGACAAAATAATGCTTTAGAGATTTTATGGATAAGGTAACAAAGCAATTGTGTTGATACACTAGGTACTTATACTTGAGCAGTTGAAATCAAGAGGGTTTCAACTGTAAATTGCTTTCTTGTCATTATGTCAGCTTACTGCAGATTCTGAGAAACTGTGTGTGATAATACTGATAAAATATGTACTCTAAAAATACAGGAAGTGGCTTTTTCTGGTTTTATCATGCTGGAGTAAAAAGCTCTGTTCGTGCAAGGACTAAGGTGGGAAGAAATTTTTCATAATTCTTACTTGCCACACCCATATTTTGGCTTCTTTTGTGACTTACAGTCTATTTGCTTCAATCTTTTCTGTGTTTTTCTTAACTGAGACTGCCTTTAACTTGAATTTTGTGGTCAAGATTCAATTATCTTCATTATCTTTTCAACTACTTTTTATGTTCTTTTTTTCACAGGAACATAAAACATGACTGAGTCAAGTACCTCATTATTGTCATTAACTATGAACTCTGCTTTTCATCTACTTTTATTTCAGTTTGAACTGCAAAATTATGAATTGAATTTTAGCATTTCTCCTTATTACTTATACAACTGAGTTTTGTCTGTGTCAAAAGTTCTTAAATTACCTAGTTTAAGATTGTCTGAGATGTATGTATACTTGCAGTACATAAGACACAAATAGGTATTCTGACAAATGTTGGTGGAGGAAAAGCAAGTCCTAAAGAACTGCCATGGGGACTTAATAGACCGAGTCAGAAAGTTACATTCTTGTGTATCCTTTCTAAGGATACTTTACAGAAAAAAAGAAAATAAATTTTAGTCCTAGTTATGATGTCACTGATTTAGTTATAAGACTTAGAATGTTATCTTGAAGTAGCTGGCAGATAACTAAATCTGAATTTTATTTTAATATGATTTTAATAATTAATGTAGCAATCAATAGAGTATACTTTGAGAGAGATGATTGATTGAAGTATCCTTTAATTGCAGCCTTTAATTAGAATTGATGTCTCACCACCCTAGTTCTTGTCTATTATATTACAAAATTGATTTGCTTCCATTTTAATTTTGATCCACTGAGGAGCTATGTGGCTCAAATCCACATCTTTGCAAATGAAGGTGACTTCCTGACAAAGATGATATGGCATTGCCTCTTATTTATATGCATGAAAATATGTGCACGTAAACTATACTCGTTAACATAATTCTGTTTAATCATGTCCTATCCAATTATTTATTTTAGGCAGAGTGAAGGAGCAGTGGCAGTTACTGGGCTGTTTTGCTTCTATATTTGCCCTTTTGTTGTTATGCTAAATACTTCTTAGCCAAAGACAATGACAGTGGAGCATTATAGTGGTAGTTGCAAGAATGCCTGTTGGTTAATATGAGTTGAGATATTAACATTATCCAATATGCTTTTGTTTGCTTTTTTTTCTTCAATCTCTCTGCATGTGTTTTTCTTATTAGGCCATTTGTGTTAGAGATTTAAAGAATTTAAGTCAACAGCTCTTTTCTTTTTACTTGCAAAATATTTCTAGAGAGGCGTGTATGTATCTATACATAGATATATAAAAATATTTCCTTTCCCCGTGGACAAAGGAATGCCTTACATGCATCCTTTTTATATTTGATTGCCCTACTTGCTTTTTGGCATCCATTTGCTTTAATAAACCTCTAAGATCTAAAGAATATAGTGTTCTTTTTCTGATACTGAAATAAAAAAGCAAACCCAAATCCAAACCCAAAAAGCTGTCTGAATCCTTTGTGATGGATTTGCACCAAACTGTAATTCACTCTATTTTTCCATATCCTTCAGGTCACCTGTTAGATGAGGTACTGTTCTGTTGATTAGAAAAGTTATTGTTATCTTGCATACTGTAAGAAATACTGTAAGCACAAAAGTTTGTTCTGATTCTTTGCTGTCTTAGGCCAGTGATGTCTGTGGTTATTCTAGCTTATGATTAGAATACAATTGAATTTTTTTATAAAATATCTGTCTTGTGTATGTAAAAGATACAGTACTTTTCTCAAAAGGAAAGCTGATCTCATTGGTGATACTTTTTTAAATTCTGGAGCTTTATCCTGCTGGATTTCCTGCTGGCTGCTTTTTTTTTTATCATGGCTGTTCAGCCATATCACTACTTAGGCCTTATTCCTTAAGTGTCTCAATAGCAACTGACTTAGAAGATACTATTGAGTAAAAAGTGGAAAAACCTTGATAACTTCAAGCTAGATTTGCATGTTCATGTGATGACCTGAGAGTAGAAAAAAGATCTTTTTTGGTTACTTTCTGATTGGTTATCACTTCGCAGGTCTGAGGTGCACATTTCCTAGGAAATCTTTATTGGGTAGATGAGCAGCGTTCAGATTCCTGGTTGGGAATGATGACCTCTAATTACCACTAGCACATGAAATTTCTGCATGTTACAGTTTCTTGCCAAGTCCTTCACTCTGACAGAAGTCAGGTGATGTTTGACAATTTCTGGAATGAGCATCAGCATTATAGTAATTTACATGTTACCGCTATAACCACTTTGTAGTGACTGCATCAGGGAATTGTCTTGAGGGGTTTTCCTTAAAGATATTTGATTTAGAGTCAACTTGGAAAGACATGCAATTCTAACAGGAGAAAGTAAAAGACTTGATTAGGGAAAATAAAATTTACATCAATGAGCCAGAACTCTGGCGCAGACAGACTTGTGTAAATCAGTCTGCAGGATACATAGCATTTAAAGTTTGTCATGTTAACATTAATAAAACTAAAAGAGATTTTTTTCAGAGTTTATGTCTATGTGATTCTACATACACATCAGGAAAAGACAAAGTTGAAGCATGAGTTTTAAGCTTAGATTTCTTTTGAATACGTGCCATACAAAACAGTCTTTAATAATGGGAGCTATACCTACCTCCAAGTAATATAACAAAATAGTGTGTCTTGCTAGAATTGTATTTGAGAGGTACTTAAACTTTAATTAACTGTTTTGAATTGTGTATGCCAGAGGTTGTGATATAACAAATAATGTAATACAGATCTAATACTTGTCTTCATACTTGTGAATCTTTTATGCTGCCTATATTTTGCATAGTAAGAAAGCAGTTCTGCTGTTGATTGCTCATCACTGTAAATAAATGTTAAAAAAAAATGTAGGTGTCTTTTCAGTTGTATTTCTCTCTGATTTTCACCTCCACTATGGAGACCTTCTGAAGGGTAGAAAAAGGAAAGGAGATTTGTGAGAAACATACAAAAGAGTAGAAAATTCTTGCCTACCCTACTTCACAAATTCTCACCTACCTCAGTTTGTGGCATTTACAGAAACCCAGGTCATATGGTTTTAGATGCTGCACTATTATGATACTATTTTTCATAACCAACAGCTTACACCACACTGCTTTCTAGTCTTTTTACATTTATATGCATTTTATGTCTGTCTGCTGCTACTGAATGAAGTCCCCAGTGTGTCTGCCAGGAAAAAGTGAAACTGCATTTGAAAGGAGTCTGTCTGATTTGGAATACTTTGTAATTTTTACTCTCAGTTCCTTGAGAATTATTGCTCCAGAGTTCCATGTCAGTGGCTAGATCTGTGGGGAAAGGAAATTAGAGCTGCTTCTTTGTAGGAAAACCACAAAACTTGTGTGGTTGTCTTTTGGGAGGGGCGTCCTGCTTTAGAAAACACTGCCTTCCAATATTTTTTTTTTTTTTTGATGAAGAGGAAAATTTCATGGCGTAAAGGAGGAAGAATGAAAGAGGAGAATAAGTTTCTTGTCTTACAGTTTTGGGGCATTTGTAAAGGACTAATATCTTGTTGATCCTTAGACTGTCCATTAGAGAAGCAACTTTTCTTTCACAGGCTGTACTCAGGACAAAATGTTAAGGAGGGTTTAAACAATACAGCTGCTACACACATAAGAAAACCTCTTGTTACTAGTACTACTTTCATTAGTATCTTCTGATCATCTTGACAGTGCTCTGAGAGCTTGTTTGCAAAGTTTTCTAAGGTGTTGCCGCCTAATACAGCAGAACTTTGGACTTTAGCCACAGGAATTTAGCTTTGGCACTAATTCAGAGAGTTTCTGGACTCCATCATGATCAGCCCTTTGCACCTTGGATTACTTTCCTAATCCTATAAAAGAGAGTATCTCATTTGAAAAAGTAACTTGTAGCACAGGTATGCAGCTGTCCTGTCACATCAGTTAAAAAAATACATTTCACAGAATCACAGAATGTCTGGTTGAAAGGGACCAAAGCGGGTCATCCTAGGGCACATGGCACAGCATTGCATCCAGATGGTTCTTGAATATCTCCTGTGAGAGAGACTCCAAGCCCTCTCTGGGCAATCTGTTCCAGTACATGGTCACTCACACAGTAAAGAAGTTCTTCCTCAAAATCAGGTGGAACTTCCTGTGCGCCAGTTTCTGCCTATTGCCTCTGGTTCTATTACTTGGCACCACCGAGAAAAGCCTGACTCCATCCTCTTGACACCTACCCTTTAGATACTTACAGACTTTGATGAAGTCCCCTCTCAGTCACCTCTTCTCGAGGCTGAACAGGCCCAGCTCCCTCAGCCTTTCCTTGTAAGAGAGATTCTTCAGACCCTAGATAATGTTGACCCTTTAGTAATGTTGATATCTGTAGATGCCAACAGATACATAGTTATCATGTGTTGATAAAGTCTTCTGATCTATTTATAGCTTTATTTATTTAGGGCATTTCTATGAGACCAATAAATAATACTACTTTATAATTATTTGATTCAATGATAGAAGAAGTTTCATTTAAATAAATTGTGCTAGCAGAGTTGAATTGCACCTGAGCGAATCTAGAATAAAATTTATAATGCCAACTTCAAAAGACTCTTGAGTGGGTCATGGTTGATGATATACTATAATTACGTATGTGAGGAGCAAACATTACAATAATAATCAAATACTGATACTTAATCTGCAATTCTAACGTGCTGCAAGCTCAGGTGGAATGCTATGTAAAATTGGTTTGGTTTGATTTTAAACTTGAACAAAACTTAATGAGTAAAAATAATTCTCATAAAAATAGCATTGATTCTGTTATAATTTAATAATTTTAAGTTTTGGAAAGTGGCTTTTCAAAATTAATCTTAAAACTTCTGTAGCTGTGATGATTGTTTATAAATGAACAGCTGCATCTTCATTGCCACAGGCTTAAATTAAGGTCCCAAAGTCCCATAGGTTTTTGAATTCCATAGCAGGGTAGCAAGAAATGTACAGAGATAGAAAGGCTCGTGTTCTAAAACTGAGCACAATGCATGTAATATTCATGATTGCTAAGGCAAACAAAATGCAATCGTACACCAAAAATTGAATTGAAAAACAGCGTAGAAATTAAAAAGTACTAAATAACAAGGTGCATCATAATCAACAGTCATATGGTATATTTTTCACTTCTCTTGAATTTGAAAAAGTATTCCTTTGCCTCATTTGCATAGCTCATAACTTATTTATTTAAGCTAAAATAGCATCCATTGTTTAAGGTGTTTCTTTTTTCTTCTTTCTTGTTCAATTTGGTATTGGTCTATTAAATATTTTTTCTTTCCTTTGTACATGCATAAATACCTCAGTTAATACTTGCTTTTTTCCTATCACTTCAGTAAATTGAAATCATCAATCACCTAGAACCCTACAGTCTGCAGTATATTTTCTTAGGAGGGGTACAAAAAGCTCAGAATAATGCAGGGGTTGAGGTCTATGATTATGATCTCATAATTTTTCCTCTTTGAATATAAGTGTCGTGAGTGCAATTCAGAGAGATGTTGATACCAGAATGTGAGTATCATGGCACTCAAAAAATTTCTCCATGTGTTCTGAGCTGGAAATGCAAATTCAGTAGAAGTAAATATCCATTTTCTACACTTGACAGGGTATACTTTCTCAAAAGTATACTTTTTGTTTACACTTCATTGAAAGGCAAAATTCAAAATGTACCAGTCCTAGTTTATGAAAAACGTACAATAAGGCTAAATACACAAATGCATAATAGTTGAATTTTTATTTTTTAATTAATGTATGCAAATGCTGTTGCTTCTGAATGATCATTAGGAGGATTTTGAACCAGTCAATTGATTTGTTTGATTAGTCTCAGTGTTACCTCACCTAATGATTTTGTGAAACAACACTGGACCCTTTATGAATATGATCTTCATTTGACAAAGAGATTAACTTCGCTCAGATGATAAAATTCTTACATGCATTTTAAAGATAAGCATCTGTGGATTGGAGAATGATGCTGTGAAGTCCTTTACTAAAGGAAAGTGTTAGTTTATGCCTATATTTAGTGTCGCTAGACAACTTTGGGAAAAGCTTCTGTCAGAGGCTGCATTTTCATACCTTAACAAAAAGATGCAAAGCTGTAGGGAATAGGCTTTATAAATTTACTTCATAATGAAATTCCATGAATTCTTGAAATTCCAGCTTCATGAAATTACTTGGATTTTTTATGTTTTTGCAGGAGTAAACAATCCCTGGATTAAGTTTTTTTGTGAGAAAATTGCAAAATATTATTAGATTATTAAATCCTATTTGAAATTGGCAAAAACAATTTCCTTGACTTAAAGCAAAATCTTATGAATGATCAAAGAATAAGCATTCTACTGCATTTTTCCCCATTTTAGGATGTATTAGTCTATTATTATTAAGTGATTATACATATTTTACAATTTTCCATGTTTATTTAGTGCTAAAAAGATTTCAGAATGAATGGGAATTTCATTTCTATTTCAGGCTGGTTTATTAGTTTCGAGGTGAGAAACATAAAATTAGATTTGGAGAAAAGCAGGCAGATTTTAAAACCTGACATAATTCTGATACACTTGGTCAATAACAGCATTGAGAACATTCTCTACCCTGTTAAAACAGGATATGTTATTATTAATAAAGCTTTTTTCAGTCTGTGACTTGTTCTGAGTAGGCACAAATTAAAGTTTCGGAAAAGAATATTTCTGTGTATAGATGTGAAATATCATCTCACAAAATGCAAGGTATCAGTGGACAGTTTTCACTTTGTTTATTCTTATTTCTGTTTGTGATTAGAAACTACTCACTGCAACTTCTTTATTTCTAGGTTAGAATAAGTGTTTCATGCTAGGCTTTTGCTTTAAAGTAGTACACAACTCTTCATTTATGTTGAATCTGTTTCACTTGAGAGAGCAATTTTTAGTGTTGTGTGCATGTACTTGCACCCAGAAACATGTGCTAGACATATTTCAAATACCTGTATCAAAAAAGGCAGAAAACATGGATATGTTTATATGCAATCATTCTTCCAATTAAAAATTTTTCAATTGAAAAAATTGAGCAGTGTTTATTTTGGGGTATAATTATTTTGTGTATATTTTGGTCAAAATGTGTTACTGACTGCTAGGCATTCTGCCTTTGTATATTATTTGATTGGTGCCAATTCTTCTCCTGCCTTTTCCTCAATTTTTGCTGTTTCCAGTCAATTCTCCTTTTAGACAGTTTAGACATCTTTGGTGTTAAGTGATATTAGTTAAGAGTTGTTAAAAATGTTCAACTGCCAGTGCTTTGGATGTACAAATTTTAAAATTAATCTTCCCATCCATTTTTTTCAGTACAACACTTTTCATATTGTGAAAATTTAACTAATTTTCTGTTTACTGACACTTCAGATGTATTCTTGAAAATGCACATTGTTAGCATTTAAATTACATTCCCAATCTTAGCAAGCCATCATACTGCACCTTTTTTTTTTCCCCAAAAGGGATGTGTGAGCATGGCTAGTGAATAATGAAAATCTGAAGGACTTCACTAGTAATTAAGTTTTGAGGGTAAAATAAAATCAGTATCTTTATTGGTGGCAGGTAATATTGGGGTAACAAAAAGGAATAGCCAAATGATTGTTAAGCCCCCTCAGGCACATAAATGCTTTAGAGCATTTTTACAGCCATGTTCAGCTTAACGTACATTACTGCCATTCATTGGCTTGCTAATGAATGTGAAAAATTATACTTTATTTGGATAAATGATGCCATCTGAGCCTGTCACAATCATATTAAACATGCATATCAGAGGACTACCACCCACTCTGATGCTGTTATTCCTAAGGGTAAGAGATTATAAGTTTTTGTGAGCATAACTGCTCTTTAATAATCCGACTCTTGCTGACCAGTGTGATCCTGCTGCAGGAGTGCCTATCCCTAAGGCTCTAAATCCTGTAGTACCAAGTAGTGTGGGCAGTTTGGAATGATGTTGGTATTTGTCTCTTCCCTCAGCAGAATTACTGGGATTCAACCTCTTACTGAAACAAGGAAGAAGTTCTGCAGTTGGTGGAAAAGAGTAGGGGGATAGTGACTGCACTCTCCTTCCTTCCCATCAGCAGCACATGTACCTGCAGTGCTCCTCTGCTCTGAAGTAGAGAAGCTTTGTGACCATCCCTAGTTTACTGTTACAGAAGGGAACAGATTTAAAAGATTGTTAGGACCTGGGCCGTTCCTGGTACAGAATTCATACAGGTAGTTAGCACAGATTAGGTACTGTTCTTGAAGTTCACATTCTTCATTTTTAAAGAAGATGCTGCCATCCTAGAAAAATGAGCTCTCAGGCAAATAGAGAGACACCCTCACAAGTATTTGTATCTGTAGAGTCTGGTTTTTAGAGAGAACTTGTCTTTTGTTGCCTATTCAGGAGAAGCACCATTGAGGTTCTTAATTCTGTAGAGTTTGTCTTGTGTTACTGCACAGCAGGGCCACGGAGGAGTATCTAAGCATCAGTAACTTAGATTCATTAGAAATTCCAGCCCATTAGGTGACTCTCTTGAAAAGTAGCAGTGGAAAAACTCCTTGGAGTCTTTGAGATGCAGATTCCTTCCTTCAAATCCAGTAGTAAAAATAATAAACACATTTAAATGTTGTACCATTTGTATAAACATTAAATTATTACATTATTCTTTTGAATAGTTGAAAATACTCACAAAATGACTGGCCTTTAAAAAAGGCTCCTGTCTGGCTCAGTCAGTACTCGTAGGAGATCTTTTGTTCACTTCATCTGATTCTCATCTGTACTGAACTTCCCAAGGCCCTTATATCTACCTTGACTCTTTTAAAAGTAATTTTGTACAAAAATGAAAATAGTTCAGCAAATACCTGTGAAGCAGAAATTTTTGAATGCTTAGGAGAGAACAACGTGTAGCTATAAAAATAGAGAAAGAGCAACTGTCATCCAGTGTAATAAGTTGTAGAAAGGTTCTATTTAGAAGGAGGTCTGCCTATGTAATATTTTCTACTCCTTTTTATTGTAGACACATTATATGCCAAAATATTTATGAATTTATATAAATCTTCTGGTGGGCGGATATTAATGTCACATTTGTTTTTTAGGAACGTACCTCTTTATTACACTTCAGTTTACCTCTTACTGCATCAAAATCATTTTATATAATGCTTTATTTCTACACCCAGGTAATGTTTGCAGTCTTGCTATAGTTATTATTATTGCTTTAGTAATAAGAGTGATTCACTATTTTTGTTAGAGATGTCTCTGGAAAAAGGTGTCATGTTATGTATGTATGTAGTGGGCCTTTGAGAAGCCCACCATCTAATCTAAAGTAATACTTTCAGTTTCTTGTGTAGTTAAGGGTGAGAACTTCTTATCTTTGTGGGATGATTCCATCCAAAGGTAGATAGAGTGCACTCTTCAAGAACGTCCCTGTCTTTCTTAATAGGCTACATTGGACTCAATGCATCCATTCTAGAAAAATTTAGGGGGAGATAAATGCCATTCATAGTAAAACCAACAGGACATGCTATAAAAGGGTTAAAATCTGGCAATCGGGAAGGAGCTAGGAAAAAAAGAAAAAGAAGTGTGACATACTGAACATTTGAGCAGTAGTCAGAAACTCTTCCTATCTTCTTACCATATAAACCCTGACTGCTAGGGAGCAATGGCTTTAATTAAACATACAGCAGATAAAATCTACTATGAGCAGAACATGGAATTAGACTACCACTTAGACAAAATAAGAAGGAACTAGATGTGGGTAAAATGTGGTTTGTGTTTGTACACCTGTGTTTGTATGGGCCTATTTTGGATTTGTGCTATAATGACTGTATCACAATGGGAGCTCCTCCTGATTTTGACACAACATTGACACTGATTTTGACACAACATTCTTCTTAGTCTGAAAGCAAGAGGTGTATGTGTCTTTGTCTTTCTCCTTCTATTTCTGGACTGCTATATAGAATAATTCTAATGATACAGTTGCTATAGCGTGTCTCTTTACATTTTATTCCTACCTGGAATTACTTTTGTCTGTAATGGTTGTCTTGAACACTATAGATAAAGGTCTTATAGATATATCACTATATATCTATATATCTATATATCACTATAGATAAAGATCTTCCACGATCATGACTTAATTTAAAAAGCATTCAATAGTAATAATAGTAATAAGAATACTTTTGAAAAATCATGTTCCCCTGATCTCTGTAGTTTACTTGCCATATATGAAAAAAAAAATACATGCAGTCACAAATATTTTAGTACCATATCTAATTTAGACTTTGAGTACAGCTCATTTACCTGAAGTTTGGTATTTGCTTCCTCTAAACAAAAAAATTACAATGATTGTATTATGTGATTTGATTTCTTGAGCAGCTCAGCTTATCCAGGAGGATTTTCCAAAGCTTTTCATAAGCTTTTAAACTATGGAACTTGAGAAGTGTTTTTAAGGAGAAAAGCTCCCTCAGTGATTTCAACTGTTATCACTCTAAATTATAAGATGTATCAGTTCCTACAATTTCTCAAAGTATATATTTTACTGTTTAAATGGGTGTTTTTTTCCATTTGGTAATTGCACGTGTAGGAAGCATTATGAACAAAGGTTCATATTACTATAGCATAGTATAAAAGCAGTAATTGTCAACTGAACATTACTTTGCATGAAAAAATAGTCTCATGTTCTTTTGTTAATATGAAATTTCATTCCAGATATCTTGAAAAATACATGCTATTTTTTCTTTCTATTCTGTGGTCCTCTTCTAAAAATAATTTTTTTTTCTCCAGCAAATATGATTGTGTAATAGTATCATGTGTAATTGTTTTTAATTATTTTGTAAGCTTTACTTATCATAGACTTTCACATTTTCACCAAATTTTTCTGCTGGACTTTTATTAAATGTTTACTTCTTTAGATGCTTACTGATTGGGGGGAAATAGTAACTCTGTGCAATATTCCAGGTACTAGTAATCTTAAAAATACATGAATAATCAAATTGTTGTATACCATCATTAGAAAGAATCATAATGGCAAGCCCATTTCGTTTTGAAAAAGTCAGAAGCATTTGGATGTCCATCAACCATATTACCACTGCTAAGACAAAAAATCAAAGCAGATTTCTTTTTATTATCAGAGAATACCATGTAATTTGGGAACCCCTAAATCATGTAATACCAATGATTAAATTTAATTTTTTGTATTTTGTTTAAACTCTGTATTTTATATTCCCTCTTGTTAGATTAAACAGTATATTTGTTTGTTATAGATAATTCTACAAATAATATATTAAGACAAACATTTCTGCAAATAAAATTAATAAAAACATAGTGCTTCTGTCCATGGTTTATGGTCTTTCTTAATACCAGAGCTTTTGTTTTCCAGAAGCATTCTTTCCCAAAGCATAAGTGAGGTGTGGTCACTTCCATTGCAGCCCTTTGGGCATTAATTTGCACACATACTTTCTCTCTGTGTGTTTCTCATCTAAGTAACACTCTTACATAAAACCATAGCAGTAAAAAAATCTCTGGCCTTTTCCTTTGGTTTTAGAGAAATTTATCAGCTTTTGTGATCTTTATTTTTTTATTAATAACTCTTATACAAAGACAAGTAGTTGTAATCCTGTCTCTCACATCTGACAGTGTAGTAATAATCAGTAATTCTTCATCTCTCTTTATATAACTAAATTTCTGGGAAATCATCATCAAATCCTTTACTGATACATAACAAAAGGTTTATATTCAAGGGATTGTTTGCTTTGTAAAATGACTCATCATCTCTTCTAAGCCTTTAATAATTATAAGGTTTGAATATTTTTAATTTCCATACTTTCACGTGGGAATAATCTGTTTCTTCAGAGTCATAACTATGGTAAACCTGGATTCATGTAATTCAGTCTTGTGACTGAGTCACAATGGATTGTAAACTTGAAGTTTTCATATAACTCTGAGGATTCATATGTTTCATAAATTTTGCAGAAGTTTTGTTCCATTTCAATGTCTGAATTCTAATGAAGGGGTCACACCTAAAAGGCATGTTTTCGACATGAGTTCAGCAGTCAGGTTCTTCTGCTAAGGGTAATTAGGCTTCCTGTGAACACACCCTTATTTGTGTGAGTGTTCTGTGCAAACCATTCCAAAATTATTTTGTCTAGATGAAAACAAGGGCAGAACATCAAATGCCCTAGAATTTCTACCAGCCCTTGTTTCCCCTTTCTGTTTCTAAAGTCTATGAGATCACCAAGCTATGCTTTGAGACATCTTTCTGTCAGTGAGGAACATGGGTACAAGCTCTATGTTAAGAGCAGTTGAGAAACAAAGGTAAAAAGGGTAGGAGAAAGATAAGAATTGAAGGAGAAAACTGTCTTATTGAGATTTCTGTAACACTTCATGTATCTGTGGGATGTATTTATGTGTTGCATGTAAGACTGCACATTTTATCATTTATATGGCAAAGGTTTTTCATATCTCTTTAAAGTGTTGTGAGATACTTCTAATGCATTTCAATAAAAAGAATTTTTATTGTCTGACTTTCATTTTCTGAGGCTTTATGCAAATGTAGAGTGGAAGTGTTATATCCAAGGAAGAGTTTATCAGAATTTTGTGTTAAGCAAGTTATTGACAATTTTTAGTTTGTTTGGGAATGATGTCAAAGCACAGTCTTATTTTTAGCAAAAGGTTTTTGGCTAAATCAGCTGTTGGGTGTTATACAGAATCCCACTCTACCAGCAGTTGATCATGGGTCACAAAAATACATGTATGGGACATTTGGGTTAGTAGAGTCCTGTAGTGGGAGTTGTCAAATAAAAAGCTTAATGTAAATCAGCTGATGAGAGACTGTAGTGCAGCTTTAATTTAGTTAAGGTTTTAGCTTTGGCTCCTCTCTCAGGTTCTTCCTTTTAGTATCAAAGAAATTGGTGTGATATGCTGGAAAAACACAAAGTAATTAATTAGTGGATGTATTGGGATTACCCTGGGCTGCTATTGCATTGTGCTTTTTAGGTTTTCAAATTCTCTTTAAGATTGACATAAAAGCCCAGTGTAAAGCTTACAGAGTCGTATAAACCCCAGTCATTTCTGAAAGGTACCGTGCATTCCCCAAAACATTTCAGCTGCAAAATGTTTTTTATTTTCCTAAAATATAGAAGCACATTTAACATTTAGTGAGCATTTCTGTGAGTATAGAAGAAATCTTATACATTGAGTCTGAGTCTTTAAGAGAGCATTTTAAATTTTAGTGACAACTGTATATAGATATGTGCCAGTTAAGCACAGAAACACAAACATCAAAAGCATCAGGATTGTTCAACCTTTTACATTTCCTACCATTTATTCTAATGGTTCCTTTAAAAGCTGTATCAGTTGTCTAATAAGTAAATAACGACATTCTTGGAGAAAAAGCTCATGATCTATTGTTTTGAAGTTCTTGACAAAATTAGTGTGGTGTCCAAGGATATATTCCAAAAGTAAAATTTTAGATAGATACATGAGGTAGCAGGAAAAATGAATGATTAAAATAAAGTTATTGCAAGCCTGTTTACATTTTAGTCCTAGTTCATTAGATATCAAAATATGTTTTTGTTTACCTACCTGGAAATTGTGTGATGCCTGCTAATGATTTCACTCTTCCATCTCCCATGGAACTGTAGAGGAAAAAAAAAACACTTTATATAATGCCATGTTTTTTTTATATATTTAGAAAAAAAGAGCCCAAAAATTCCTCCCTGAAAGCTAAACAAAGTAAATACCAAAAAAAAAAAAAAAATTATAAAGATTTCTTTTTTCTCTGGTGGTTTTAAAAATAAATTTTTGATGAGTGGTACAGTCAGGCTTTTTTTGGTGCAGTTAGATTCTGTCTCTTATTTGATAAGAAAAAGTTAAAACCCACACATGCAAATTGAATTTGAATTCTAATATAGGGGGAAAGAAATGATATTGCACTTGCTGAAAAGTAATTTACTTGAGTTCCTTAAAAAAAACAAAACCTTGAATCATTATAACAACACCAGCAGCATGTTTTTAGATAGTTTTTTTTCCAGTTTATAACCACATGCAAAATTCTGACATGGACTTCATTACTATTGAATATACATAAAAACATTTTTTCTGTGTTTACTTAATGTACAGGGATGATGATCACCTACTCTACATTTTGCCATTTTCTGTATCAAAATTATTCTTCTCTTGTATGTGTTTTATATCTTAATTTGTAAAAGGCAGTATACAATGCATGACCCTTGCACTTAATTGAATTGTAAATAATGAAAAAATATAATAATTTTATATTGGCCATGCTTACATAACATTAAATAAATAACTAAGTGCAATGATTATTTAGTAATTTGATTTTCTTTAAGTCAGCTATTTCAAAAATGAGATCTGTATTTTAAAAATATGTTTTGAATATCATTTGACATTAAGTATGTATATAGATGGCTGAGCTTTTCCTCACAGAAGTGTGGAAAAAGGATTGGATAAAACTTTTAAACAACTGAAAATTGTAAGTAATCTGACACTTTAATTAATACACTAATAGAGCCTAAAACCTTTTAAAATTACAGATATTTCACCAGTTTTAGCAATTCATAGCCTTACTTTTGTTATACAGGTTGGTCATGTAGCTGGCAGTTTTTCTCTTGCATAATTCCTGTAAATTATTGTACTTTAGAATCTGAGTGAAAAGCTATTGCAGTTGTGAAGGAATATGACAATATCAATTCAAAAGTTTAAGGCAATTCCAAACTGCATAGGCATACAATTTCTCAACAGTTTTTAAAATTTTTCTTTCTTTTTTTTTTTTTTTTTTTTGGTGCACGTAGTATCAAAGCAAATATGCAATTTAAAACTTTGTCTGTCTGAAATGTGTTTTTGCATTATTGTATTTTTTCAAGGAACAGTGATTTCTGCTATGACATCCTGGTTTAGAAATATTAAAATGCAGCATGTTTAGTCAGGAGTATGACGTACAGCATATTTTTATTATGCTGCACCTTCTAAAATAACACAGATTGCAGAATACCCTTTAGTGACTTGGTGTCGAGTCTAACCAAATTCCTATTTAGTACTGACTGTTTTCCTTTCAAGTGTTTTGACAGAAGTCATCCCTGTTAAGTGCTTTCTGAATTAGGCTCCGGTAGCTTGCCTGTAACCTGATCTGTGTTTTGTTTCAGTGTGTTGTATGCTGACCTAGAGAACACTTGCATTAGCTGCATTGATCAGTCCACCTCACATCTCATCATTTAGAAGACAATTAATACTACATTGTAAAGACTCCCCAGAGCATTTTCTTAGAGTTGGATTGCTTTACGCAGAAACCACAGGAGATGTTTGCAAAAGGGGGAGGGAGCCAAGTAGGAAAAAAATAAAAAGGCATTAAGAAAGCTTTGTCTAGGAACCAAGTTTCATTTGCTATGGTGACTTTCACTTACGTCATTCAAACTCCCTTTTCTGATAGAGCATTTGGAAAAGAAAATCATCTGTATTTTGCAGTTGATTTGTTAAAAAGATGCTGTAAGAGGTCACAAAATTTTTTTAAAAATCTTCCTCTTGAGAAATATGCATTGGATTGTGAGACTTGTATAACTTGCTGTTAAGAGTGTAATAATTTTAACTTTATATTTTATGTCAAAGATTAATAATCTGACATCTTTCAAAATATTGATTGACATATTTTAACCCTAATTTTAATTATTTTTAAATAATATATTTTGATAGAGGAAAAACATTTGTTTCTTATTCTGTCTTTTTGCTGTAGTGCTTCTACCACAGTGTTGAATTTTAGTATTGTCTGATACTTACGTTAAAAATCATATTTTAAGTATATGTGAATATATTAACAGTAAGCAACGCTCTTGGTGTGCTCCTTCATCTTTAGGTAATAACACATTTCATAATTAGAGATCATCCACAGAAGCAGGTGAGAAGCATTTACTAATGAAACCCGATTTTTCTCTTGCAGATTGCTAAGGTTACCATAGTTTCTGTTACAGACTATGTTGAAGTGTTGTAAGGAGCATATCTTAAGATGAGTTGACAGCAGTTGATTGTATAGACATAAAATTGATAGGAAAGGAATTTTAGGGGAGAAGGTTGCTTACCACCCTGGTACATTTCTCTAATCTGTGATTCCATGAAGATTTTACAGTGGAAATTAAGCCAACTGACATGTTGTGAACTTCAGAAATTGTTGCAAACTTGTTAGTATTTACCACATCACTACACTGTAATTTTCTTTTCTTTTTTTTTTTTTGGTAGAGTGAATGAATTTTATATGAGAAAAAATTCATTGGTGATCTTGTCTATAGTATTTACTAAGAGTATGTCAAAGAAAAATATTATTATATTTATTTTTGTACTAATTTAATGGCTCAGATTTGTTATTTTGCTCCCCCTCTCCATGCGTGAAGCAAAACCTGCACTGACACTGAATAGGGAGATGTCTCTAGCATATCTTTGCAACACAGTCAGTACTATGGTATTATTATATTTTTAGGAATACACTAATGTCTTTATTGTTCATGTTATAATTGTCTTCTGTTGGTAGAACTGTTCTTCTTGTATTTAAAGGCAACAATGAGGTGATGAAAATCAATAAATTGTGTATGTTGGAAGTGTAAAGAATGTGTTTGTGAAAGTATGTATTATGTGAAATTTTAAAGCAGTTTTACTTGGGTATCTAGGTTGTCTTGCTATTCCTGCAAAATTAAATTGGAAACTACAATATTCCCTTCTAAGTTGTTTTGGGGTTTTCGCAGTTTGTAGGTTTTTTCCCAACTCCTGTTAGATCATGTTTTTCAAGTCAAAACTGATTTTCTGGAACCTATTGAAGCAGTTTGATATGAGGAATAAAGAACATGGATTGTTTTAGTGAAGTGTCATACTTTTATCCTTAGGATCAATAATGGAGGGCTTTATATTATTTCTCTAGTGAGGATGTATCAAGGTGTAATCCAATATGTAAGAGTCTCTTTTTTTGCTATATAGTAAAGCCATATAAAATAACGTAAAACCAGCCTCAGCTTCATCACAAAAAAAAAAAAAAATCAAAGCAATATTTTTCCACAATTCTGCATCCATCTTTAGCCATCCTGTAGATTTTTTAATTAAGAAATCAATAAATAAGAACTGGCACTGATTTTTTTGTAGCATAAACAGAACAATTTCAGTTTGGAAGAAGGCTATGAATATTCCAACTGATGTTATCCACGTTGACTTGGAAAGTTAGTGTTTGTAGGATCTACACAAATAGGAGTTGTTTGAAATATGTTCACATCATAAGTATATCTTTCAGAAATCTCTCATTTGTAAGTTTATGGAGGTATTTGCAATGTTGGTTTTGCAATGTTGCTTTTGAGTGCCATTTTTGTGCCCTAATTGAAGCAGTTTGTGGGATCTTGAAGAATCTACATCATTCAGGTCCACTTTTGGTGTTTGCAGGTACTACGGAGCGGGTGTGTCTGATCCAGGGAACAGTCGAAGCACTAAATGCAGTTCATGGCTTCATTGCAGAGAAGATTCGAGAAATGCCTCAGAATGTGGCCAAGACAGAGCCTGTCAGCATTCTACAGCCTCAGACCACTGTTAATCCAGACCGCATCAAACAAGTGAGTTTTTGGTTGGGAATAGAGAGTCACAGCAGCTCCTTAGAAGTCTTAAAACTTTAGTGCTGTAAGGGATAAACATAACATGTTCTTTAAGAAAATGTTATTTTACACTTTAGTAACTTGCTGATACTCTTTTTCCTTGTATTTATATATTCCATGTTTCTCAGCAGTTCTTTTAGACAGTGTTTTATAAATTTCAAAGCCATGTTCTAAGGTGTTTGTCTCAGGAACTTTTCTTTACCGTATAATGCAATAATAGACTTCTAGGTCTCAGTTAAAAATTGCTGAATTTTAATCTTAAATGGTGAACCTCTATGTAAATCTCTACTAATAATCACAGATTAACTGAATGTTTTCTACTTTTACGTATATAAATAAAAAAAGTTAAAGTTAAATTAGATAATTTTAAATCTTACCTGTAAGAAATTGAAAATATAAGGATAATTTACCTGGGAAGTTTTCTACAATTACATTTTATGTTATTTTTAACATATTTTTGCCTATTTTACATTGGCTTTGTTCAAAATTTTTGACTAATGCAAAATATATTGGCCTAGTATTCTTTATTGCTTAATTTTTTGTACAAATTCAAATTTAAAAAAAATTGCTCTGTAAGGAGAATGGGAAATAGGTATCATACAGGATTTAAAATTATTTTCCATTGTATTGAGTAAGAAAAGAATGAAGAAAGAAATGAGTGAACATTAGTAAAATTTTGTCTTATCTCTCTATCCTGTAGAGGATAGATTTTAGTTTCTCACCTGTCCTATGTGGGAAAAGATGGTTTCTTCCTTCTACTTTAGCAAGATTCAGTTTCCTATTATTTGGTAACTGTGTGCAATTATTTTAGTTTGTACATAGTGACATACAGAGAATGCTTACATGAAGATGTGATTGAACAGGATGAATTTGCAACAGACTGCTTTAGAGTCATGAAACTGTGAATACGTAATTTAGATGATTTCTAATATTTACTACTATTTACTTTTCTCTTCTATAATTTTACATTAAAATTTCTCTAGCTAATTTATGAGAAAATACTAAAAGGAAGAGCCCAAATTTTATAGGATTAGTTTCTCAATTATTAGACATGAAAACAATTATGCCTGAAAGAGAGAGAAAAAGCTGAAATTATATATATTTTCAGTGGCTTTTCTGCCAGTAAAATATTAGATTTTATGCCAATACTTCTTAATCCAGTGGGAAATAAGTGTTCTCTATTACAATAAAAAGGGGTTTTCCCCTTTGCAATGAAATTAAGCTAATTTTTAGGTAAGTCAGTAAGATCCTGAGAAACTAGATTACAGAGCTGATTAGTAAAATGCCTAAATAATTCCTCTCTTGTGTCTGAAGATGGTATATCTTGTCATCCACACTACTTTAGAAAATGTATTTGCAAAGTTGTTGAGGTTGTTATTCTTTTATTTCGGGGATTTCCTTTTTGATTGCTTAGTTGGTTTGGTTGTTTGTTTAGTTGTTACTGTTTGGGGTTTTTATTTTTAATATTTTTATCTTTTTTGAAAGTTTGTTTGCTTTGGGGTTTGTTGGTTTGAAACATTAAGTTCAATTGAATTCTGGAGGGGTGGATTAGTGAACGCAGCCACTCCTAATGAAGTTAAGACAGACTAAAGTACAATGTATACTAAGCTCTTCATCTTAAAATTTAAATATGTTACTTGTATACATACAGGTGCATAATTATATAACTTCAGATATTTGGGGATATGCATATGTTAAACAGTTTTAACCACAATGAATTGTTTAAATTCTCTTTTAATGAGGCCATGTCTATTTATGATAAATTAATACACTATAAATATTTACTCAATTTAAAATTTACTCAATTAACTCAAATCTAAAATTCATTATTTTTATCAAGAAATGAAATTGTTAGCTTAGTTCTTAAGTAGAATTTGCAGTGAATTAATCTCTCCTTCAGTGTTGGAGTATACTGTACCTTATAAAAGATATAATACTTCAGTTTAAAAATTTAAGAGGATAATAGTTTATAACAGGTTATCATGATTTAGAACTCCACTGTTGTTATTTTCTTAAGAGCACTCAGATCACAGTTTTATTAAAATGATCCATAAAATGTTTAATACAAGTAATTTTAATTTTTTTTTTTAATAAGCCTTATTAATTGCAATTTCTTCTTTTACACAAACTTTTACATGGCTCTTCCTGTCTTAGAATGTTACTCAAGAACATTGCCACATAAAGTATTACATTGCAGATTGAAGAAAATTTTAATTTCAGAGTTGATTTGAAATAATAAATTTTACCTTCATTTAGGAACTCAGAAAATGTTTCAACTAAAAAGAAGATATAGTTTTCTCTCCATGAGTAAAGATACCAGTAGTTGAAGTCTTGCAATGCCACTCATGTCTATATGAGCATGCAGCTCTCATTTCTTTATTGGCACTTCTTTATCTTGGGCTGCTTTATCAACACTCTCCCTAGGGAAGAGAGCTAAGAAAGAAAATTTCTAGCTATAGATTTAATGAACAAAGGAAGTAGGTAAAGCCTTTACTGACTGCTTGAATTGCAGCACTGTCTGTCTTCAGGAAATCCATGGAACACACAGAGGCTGACTTTAGCCTGGCATTTCTGCTTACTAATGGAAATCACTATCTGAACATTCTCTCTTTAACTTCAGCTTTTTCAGCTTCAGAAGATCTGCAAGAAAATCTGTGTGGTTCCTTTTGAGCCTTTCTCAGTGCATTTATTTGCCTCTCCTAATACTATGGATTTATCAGTAGGTACCAGGTAGTTTTCTTCACCAGGTTGGTCTGATAGATATTTAATTGACAAATGTGTCTTTTATCTCTACATAACATAGACAATCTCTATAGATGTCAGCCATCTGCTCTTTCTAAGCATCATTCAGCAATAACCAACTGATTTCTGTGCCCTTTTTCTTCCCAGAAACTGCTATGAGTATCTAGCCTCCATTTTCTCTCATTATTAATTACAGTGTTATAACAACTCTTTCAAACCATATTTTAACTCAGAGGAAAAAAATCTTCCTGAGTGATCATGAGCCTGAGTTGTTTTGTCTTTGTAATGAATGTACAAATCTTTAAATTTCACCTCTAAATTAATAGCAACTCTTACGAACAATGGAAAAGACTGCTTAAATTGGTCTTATCAAATCACCTACTTCAGTAACTATTACAATGTCTTTGTAGGCTAGTTGAATTTTCTGTCCTTCAGCTTTCAGTTGTAGCAGGTAGCAGATGGTGCAGCAGCCTGTCCAAAAAGCACATGGAAACAGAGATGGTCATTGCTGAACTGCGTATTATATAGAAGGAAAGGACCTATCTTAAAAAAAACTCTGTTTCAAGGAGGAGTTTGCACTGTTTGGCCTTCTGAAATCCCTTCCAACCTCAATGGTTCTTTGATTCTATGAAATGTAAGGTCTTTTAAAGCATAGAGAAGATTTCAGAATTTTTTCCTTGTAAATCTAGAGTAAGACTTTGACATAACTTCTAGTTAAAGTTTTCATTGGAGCCAGTTTCACTTTGGCTTTTTCAGTAGATAATTAATGTCTCATGAGTTAAACTTCTGTTTATTAATCATGGCCCAAGTAATTTTATTCAAAATCTGCAAAAGTTAATGTCTGAACTCAGATTTGTAATTTCATGTTCATCTATTGAAAACAACTGCTTTTACTTCAAAAATGTTAATCAATAACAAAAAAGAAACCTTCATTATTTTTAAATAAAAACTTTTGCTTTCAGATGCCTAAATAGAACCTGAGTTTAAGAATACACAGCTGAAAATATTGCCTTAAAGGCAGGGAGGGTGGAGGATGTTGTTCATTTGGCTTATGAGCTCTTCAGACTTTAAAGGCTCAGTAGAATTCATAGAATCATGGAATGGTTTGAGTTGGAAGGCAACTTAAAGGCCAACCCCTGTGGCAGGGACACCTTCTACTAGACCGGATTGCCTCATCCAACCTGGCCTTGAACTGTTCCAAGGATGGATCATGCACAACTTCTCTGGGCAGCCTGTTCCAGTGCCTTACCACTGTCACAGTAAACTTTTGCCATAATATCAAATCTAAATCTACTTGCTTCCATTTAAAAACATTATCCCTTGTCCAATCACTACTCCCCCTGATAAAGAATCCATCCCCATCTTTTCTATAGGCCCCCTTTAAGGGCTGAAAGGCTGCTGTAAGGTCTCCAAGAAGCTTTCCTGTCTCCAGGCTAAACAATGGCAATTGTCTCAGCCTGTCTCCGTAAGAGAGATTCTCCAGCCACTAATGATCTTTGTGGTCCTTTTCTGGATCTTCTCAAGCAGGTCCATGTCTCTTTTATCCTGGGGACCCCAGAGGTGGATGCAGCACTCCAGCTGGAGTCTCGTCAGAGCAGACTAGAGGGATAGAACTGCTTCTCATCCTCCTAGACACACTTCTTTTGGTGCAGCCCAGGATGTGTTTGGCTTTCTGGCCTGCGTGTTCACATTGCTGGATTATATTCATTTTTTTATCCACCAATACTCTCAAATTCTTGCTTCCTTAAGAAGCCTTCATTGGTTTCTTAAAATGCGTATCCCGTCTGATAAACCTTTATTTTCGTTATCATTCATTGAAGACAACATTCTGTCATCTCAATTAATATTACCAAACTGTAGAATGTGAGAAAATAACTACAGTTTGTATTTGAAACAAAACATAAGTACTGTCATAGATCACAGTGTCTTTTAATCTAGTTAACAATTTCTCATACATTTTTGACACTTTTGAACATAGAAGAAAAATCACACCAGTTACCATTCTGCAATGTATTGTAAGATATGCAGGTGTCTTTACAAGTTGCAAGAACAAAAAAAGAAAAAAGCTATTATTTACTAAAGAGACAGTTCTGTGCATTGAACCCAGTGGCAAAAGTTTAGCATTCCATAAAAATATGTATACTTTATCCTGTTTCTCATGTGCTTCTGGTGGCCAATCACTAGTTTTATTTTCTGTTTCATTTCACCAGTGTTTAATATAATCTCAATATATATGCAAAACAGTGTTTATGAATGCAATTAACTCTGTAGCTGGTTATTAATTCTTCTGTGCTTCACAAGTGGAATGAAAATAGAATGTGTTTAGAGGGGATAAATATCAGCATTCAACATCACATAAATTTTCAGTAGTGTTTTAGTTCTTAAGAAAATTCTGAAGTTATCTCGTACTTTCTGATGGTTTTGTAGTTTTGGTGTATCCTTTGGGATCCCAAAGTAGACCAGAATGAAAAGGTGACCTTCTCTTCTAGAATGAATCTTAGACCCATCTCTTATTTTATTATGCCTGTGCCTAGTTACATACTTCAGTTTGCTGTTATTTCTATGTAACAGCACCAGATCTTTTAGTAGTTCTGCGTTACTGTGACAAGTTTTGAGGAAAGAGAAGATCTTGATTATTTTTTGTCCCTTTCACTGTAAGACTAATTCTAAATTATTCCCTTTATCCAGAGTTGCTCTCTTGATCCAAATGGCACCTGGTGGTTTGCTTCAAGCTTCTTATCCCTTCTTGTCTTTGTCAGAATGTGAGATAATCTTTCTTTAACATCACACTTAACCATACTTTTTTCCTTTTTCAGTGTCAGGCTCCCAAGAGTTCATAAATACAGATAAGTTAGTGTTTTCGTATTTCCCTACATCCTGTCTTTTCTTCCACACAAAAGCAAAACCAAATGCAAGGAGATTGAAATATAATAAGATTTTATTTTTTTGTTCTTGACAAAAACGAAAAGGCAGCAAGCAAAGTAGATCCCTGAAGTCATCAAGGTAGCCTTTTTGCAATCTGAATTGTAAGCAAATTATTAATCCTTGATTATTTCTTTTTCCAAATTCTGTTTTTTGAAATGTGTTATATGTTTATACAGTTATTGCTGAGATGAGAATCATTTGCCAAAGTGACAGATTAAAGGAGATCACAGCAGGTGTAAAGATTATTCTGTTTAGCAAAGCTTATCTCTGATAGTGTTGAAAGTCTAGTAAGTCCGTCTTTTAGGTTATTCAGAACGATGGGGCCTTGCAGTGCTATCTGTTTATCATTTTAGCTGCAGAAGGTATTCAACTGTTTAATACAATTTTTTAAAGATAACACCTTTTCTTAAAGTACATGAAAATATTGACTTAAGCAAATTAGTTTTGTTATCACACTAATTTCAATGATTAAAAGCACCAATATTAATATATGCAGGACTGAAACTCAGTGTTAGGTTAGTCTTAATAGTTATTTATTGCAGGTAGTGTTATTTCCTTTGTTTGGCTAGCCCTGTAGCGAGAAACTAGAAATTGGTAAGCTATAAATACAGTCTCACCGTCACATTTAAATCAGGTTCTTTCTATGCTTTCATGTCTCTAACCCTATTTCAAATGGTATTCCATTTTCTGCCTTTTCTTTCTACTCATATATATATATATATGCTAGTAAGTGCTGAGAATTAAGTTATCTCAGTACAGTTTNAAAAGTGTATATATATATATATATATATATATATATATATATAATGCTGTCATTATAATTGAAAGAGGACTCAGAGACTTTTGGAAACACCATGCGAATGGACTGTATGTAATCAGTACTTCCATGATACAGCTGTATCTTCAATTTGTTAATCAAAAAATATGAAGTGTGGAAGTGTGATGCTTTGACCCTATTTCTGCATCCTTTAGTTTGTGCATCCTGAGAACAGTATTTCACAGTATAGTCAATGCTTGTGAACACATAAAAAGATGCAGTATTTTCTTGGACTTTCAGAAAATACTACAACTCAAATATGACTCAAACAATTTTATTTCTAAAATTAAACTCCTTTTCAAATAGTTAAAATCTGCTTTATCAAATAAGTGTTCTACAATTGCAAAGTTAAAACAAACAACACACTCTAACCTGTACTCATTAATTGCCTCATAAGTAGTAGGAAAGGAAATACTATTTAAGAAAAAAGAGAACATTAATTTCATCACAGCTTGGACTATACTACTCAAGAAACACCTTAAAAAAACACTCCTCAAGTCTTAGAAGTGATGTGTGGTAGAAATTCTGATTTTTTTTTCTATAACCTTGTCAGTAGTCAACCTGCAATTTTGGGAAAGTTTCAATTACACTATGGATGTTACACACTCAAAAATTGACATGAAATGTAAATTCATCTTATGATTTCTAATCTCTTACACATCTAATTCTCAGAAACCTAGTAACTGCTAAGTTCGAGTGTTTGCCTAATGGAAAAAACTTGCAAATTTATTTAAAAAAAACCTAAAACATTCTATGTTGCATAATAAATCAGAATATTGAGCTCTACCCAACTTTCTTTAAGAAGCAATTTTGCTGAGAAGGTTTGCAAAGCAATTGAGATTGTATCAATAAATTACTTATCAGCCAGTAAAAATTCAGTACAAAGTCCAAATGCCTGTTTCTGTTGGGGTTTTTTTGTTTATGTTTGAGAAATCACTTTGTTATTTTGATATCAAAGAAATAAAGAACAGTATCTCCAGAATTATACAGAAGCATGAAAAGGGATGAATTTTTACAAAACACTGTCAATTCTTTTACACATTTTTATATATATATATGAAAAAGTAAAAGCATTTATGTCAGTAAATAAGGTAGGAGAAATTAGGCCTCAAATACAAACAACCCAATATAAAGCAAAAAAAGCACCAAAACCAGAAAATCAAAAACTATTTTTATTTTCAGTATTTTGCCATTTATTTTGGAAAAAATGTTATTTGCCCATACTTGATTTTCATTCATTAATGCAGCCTTGCTATTAACTTTTTTTGCATTATATGTTAAACAGGCTTTTGCTAAAATAAATAATGAAATGCTTCTCCTTGAGAGATGTTATAGGTCAACAGACACCTGAAATTATTATTGTCACTACTTTTTTCATCATGGCCATATATTTATGTGATTTAGAAAGATTGGTATGAATTGAAATCTGAGGTTTTTCCTGTTTCTTAAATCATTTGTGCTATTAGTGACTGTCATTATTCAGTGTTGAAATGTTCTACATATTTCCCTATAAATCCACTAGTTCGATTTAATAACAGCTGTGAAGAACAAACAATTTTTCCTTTTAGTAAGTTGGCTAACATACCAAAACAATATATAGTACCATATGCCCTATTTATCAGTGGTGTTGATAACACAAACTATCAGTTTTCTGAAATATTTTAGTCAAAATATATTACCAATTTTTTTTCTATTTGGTAGTCCAGGATAGGAGTTTAATATTTAGCTATAATAAAGAAAACCTGCTGGAATAATCCACAGTTCTCCATTCGTTTTGACTGAGGATTTTCTGGTTTTGTTTTGGATTGGTTTTTGTATTTTTTCCTGTTTAACCTTAAATGATGAAAATCAGTTAATTACAATTTCAGACTTTGTTAAGAGAAATACAGCATCACCTCATTAAAATCAGAAGTATAATTCTGTAGTTGAATAGACTTAACCCTGTACTATTGTGGAATCAGACATGTCTTTTGCTAAATAATTCTAGCCCCTCACAAATGGCCCCCTCATGAATGGTCCCATGTTTGGTACAGAAAGACATGGGAGAAGCCTTTATAATTGCCTTGATTTTTACAATTTATAGTTCCTGCTGACCAATAGCATTTTGCCAAGCTACATATTTTTTTTAGTGTCCGATACAAGATAGTATTTTTTACATAATCGTCTTGAAAGAGTCCCAGTTGGTGCTTAAGCTATGTACATTTTCTTTTGTTTTTATTGTTGGACAACATGAGTTACAATTTGGAAACACAAAATAGTGATCTGTTTCTTAAGATTCTATTTTTCCTGTTTTAAATGCCTGGTTATGTACAAACTATGAAAAATGGATCTCCGTACTGTTTAACATACATCTAAAATATTTGTGTGTGCATATGTACAAACCCATATTTTGCTAATACACAACTTTATGCATTCACAGTGTCCCAGCTTTCTCATATGCATTAAGAGTTTTAGTGCAAAAGTATGTATACCTATTTTATGAGGGACTGTCAATGATTGTAAGTAACAGAACTGCTGAAAGTGTGAAATTTTGCTTTATTAATTTCTAAATAGTTTTGGTTAGTAACTATATGAGCATATGATAAATTCTATTGTATAGCCCTTTAACATATTATTTCTTGACATAAAAGTAGTGTGATTTTATAATATTTATATATTGCAAAAATGTGAAAAAAGAATGCTTTGAGTAAGTATTGTATGTTGTGTTTTGAAAATTGGACCTTTACTTTTTCACTACATTTATAAAGAGAAAAGAGTTTTTCTGTCAGGATCTAATACTTTTAAAGGAGAAATATGTATATAAAATTTTTAAAGAGAGCAGTGCTTTTTTAATGTGTTCAAGAATTAATGTTAAGCGTATGTATATTATTTAGAAAACATGATCAATAAATATTACTCTTAATTCTTTTTTGTGTTTATTTTGAACACAGAACTATAATAAGCTATTGACCTTTACTCAACTAAATGAACATTTTTAATGCTACTCATAAATATATTGTAGTTATTTATTATGAAGCTATTAGTTGCATGTTCATCCATCATGAGATTGATGCTTACATTTTTTCACCTGCTTCTAGATTATAAAAGATCATTGAATATTTTAGCATTTAGAATATTGCCAAAAACTCAGTAGCTTCAGAGTAACTGTTGTGAGTTATGGAACTCAGTTTGCTGGCTATAAGACTTTGCTGTAGATTGGTGCATTATAAAGTGCCAAAGTAAATGTCTCTTAACTTCTTTCAGACATTGGCCCTGTTTGTTCATAGACTGATAACTGTTTCTAGTGTGCTCATTGAACTTGCTGGAATTTTTGTTTACTTATAGTCTTCATTTTCCCCAAGAGGAGGAGAGAGGAACGAATATATTCCTCATGTGGTCAGCATATTTTTGAGTATTTATGTGAGTTCACCATCTTGATTTCAAGTCATGAATTTGTTTTTACATGCATAAGCATGCATATTTACATGCATTATTTATCCAATTGACTTTAAATTCCATTAAGTTCCAATGAGTAGGAGGAAGATTTTTGTCTTAGGCATTTTTTATTTATTTTAATTTTCTAGTTATGTTATTTTGTTGGTTTATTTATTTTTTTAACTGTTCAGTCTAAGGCTTGTAAAGGTTGATTTGCTCCTGAACTGCTTTGTTCCCAGACATTGCCATCTTCCCCAACTACCACCAAGTCCTCTCCATCTGATCCCATGACCACCTCCAGAGCCAATCAGGTACAGTATCATCCTACCATCTACACCATACTTTTCACGGGTGACAGCTTGCAAACTGGAGAAAAAGATATGGTGGGTTAAGGATTTATTCGTTCATTCACATATATACACCCATAACCATAGATATCTAACTCTTATTAGAAATTGGTCAATTAAATGGAAAACATTTTTCTTCTTTTAATTTATTTTGGTGGGCTTCTTTAACATCTCTTATGAATGCAAAGTATCTTTTAAAATAGTTGGTTTCTTTTTTTTTCTTTTTATAAATTGCAAGGATACAAAACTGATGTTTTTGTAGACAGAGTAACTCTTGGTTTATGTATGTTTATGTATATATGCACACACGTATTTACTTCCTGGATTATTTTTAAATTATAATAGAATTACCCCTAAACCCATGCTTAAATAGCTGGAATTCAACCCAGGAATGGCAAAGAGACTTCTTTATTTGTAGCAGTTTGGAATGTGTTTGTGGACAGTAACACAGGGGCATTATTTAAATATAAAAATATTTTAAATTAAAATCTTTTTATGAAGAATGAAGTAAAATTAAATCTCTCTAAAAACATGCTAAGCACATCTAAGTAAGTTTAATTCATATCATATTTTTAAATGCATAAACTTTCCTTTTAGCAGCATTTTAATTATGGTCATTTATTTCTATTTTAACTGGAAAAATTATGTCCAGTTTATTATGTCCACAAATTATCATACTGTTTATCTTTGTCTTCCCTATGAAAATTACTACATACTATGATTTTTAGAGCTTATTAAAGCTTAATAAATACCTTATTTATTTTTAATATGCTGTTAAACTAAATGTACTCTCTGTTCAAATAATATAAGTATTTAGTATATGCTAAGAGTTCACACCGTCTGTTTCAGTTAGCTGACTGTTGCTATCAGATCTTGCATAAATAACATCAAATACCAGAAAAGTTTTCTTCACAAGCTAATTTCCCCTGGAAGTTAACACTGTTATTAATTACTGATCCTCTGATATTTTGTGAACTGCTTAGAATTTTCTGGTGTATGAACAAACAATTTAATATGAACGGAAGCGTATTAAAGCATTATACCTTTGATCAACACATGACATCTCTTGAAAGGGATATCAAATACAGAAAGTAATGTAATTTAGAAAGAAATTGTATAGATAGAACTACTAAGGAAAATACAGATTGAGATATCCTTCAATTTGAAAGCCTTCTTCATCAGCCTGCTTCCATTTCAGCAACAGTTACTTGACTTCATCATCATTAAATGACAAAGATAAAATCTTTGCCGACAGCTAGGGATATTTTATGAACTTGCTGTTCAGCTTTTATTCTCTCTTTCTCTTAATTTTAGTATTTTGTTTATTTTAATCAGAAGATTTTGAAAATGAGTGCACAGATTGTTTCTTAAAAGGTTCTTACTATTTTTCTTTTCTTTACCACTTTTTTTTTTTATTATAAGTATACTCTGATGATCATTATTTAGAGACAAAAGAAGTGCTTTTATTTACAGGAAATACTGTTTGAGCATATTCTTTAATTAGCATAAGAGAAGCACCTACTTTGTGTCTGTTCTATGAATTTTATATTATTAAAATAACAGGGCAGTGTATAAACTTTAAATGACTTTTCAATAGCTAAAAATACATATGTTTATAGATAGTTGTTCTATGAGAGTATTGTCAAGTAGTATAGCTGAATATATAAGCTAAGTGAAATGTATGCTTTGTGTCCTGTCTATATCCCATATTACATATTTCAATATGTTTTATTCATAACCTGTGTTCAATTCAGTTTTCATACAAATAATCAAGACCTTTTTTGAACAGCATCAAAGTCGTATATGTAAAGAAGAATAATGAGTTCCTTAAGTGACTTTTGGAACTGCTTTCATTATTAACTCTTGAAATTCCTACTGGTTTATGATTATTTTATCCCTTCTATTATTTTCTAGTGATTTCTAATCATTCCAGCAGGAAGCACAAAGCACATGATAAGGCAATTAAGGCTTTTCTGTTCATTCTAGTGATAAGTGACATTTCTGGCAATTGTTCCCAGACAGTAGTGGTGATTAGCATTCAACACCAGTGTATCGACAAGTATCTGCACTGCGGCTGTCACACGGAATAAGTCCCAACACCAGAGTCTCAAACCTGTCAGTAGTCATGTAAGCACCCAATAGGAGAGTATTAGAGAACAACAACGTTTGTTTCGGTACGTGGCTGTGTAAGATGACTCAGTAGAAAATAACCATTCAGGTATGGTTTTTCTCACAAGATGTTATTTTATGATAACATGAGAGAGCTTAGTTAACTGGACGGATGACAGGAAATTCAGAGTTAAGGTGTAAGATAAATTCACAGCACACTCTGTTTTGTGGATAAAGTCTCATATCAGGCTTAAGATCTTCCTGCAGTATTTTAATTATGAGAAGATTATATTTTTTATTAAAGATTAGAAAAATGATTAATCAAGCTTTAAGCAATACTTAATGCTGGGTTGCTGTTGGACTGAGATTTTTAAGCTGGGTTGGAGGACTCCCTGTAAGCCATTGCAATTAGAGAATTGTCAAGTCAGCGTTGATGAGTGCAGCTGATGTGAACCTTCTGTTGTACGAGCATGTCACTTGTGTTCCCCTGACAGAGCTTGAACAATTTCTAGACACACATTTTACTACAAGAGGAAAATAGCTCTGCCAACAGAGGTCAGAGGAAGCTAGGCAGGAAATCTGGCTTGTATTAGATCTTCCTTTTTAATGACTCCCTTTGCCTCCATTCAGATGAGGTCATAACTCCTTTGTATGGCAGTTTAAGCTTTTGATGAATTGTTTTTGGAAAAGCCCAGTCTTCACGAACTACTTGTTTTATAATTCTCAAGAAGAGGATAGTCTCTAAAAATGCCTTATCTAGTGGAAGAAAAGTGTCTTCAGAACTGTCATGTGTTGTGTTATACTGAGTTGCCATGGATGCAACAGAAACCTCTGCACTGCAAGTGTTTTTCTTTTTAGTTCTTTGTTCCAGGAAGTTATACATCTGTCAATATTATTCTTGTAAGTGTCTTGTTTATTTTTTCAGTGGAACTTCCTTGGACCTTATTCACATTAAAAAATCCATACACTGCAAAGTTCCCAAGGAAGAAAGAACCAAAAACACATTAGGCTTAGAGGCAATAGAATTTCCAATAACTTTTTTTCTCTCCTGTTGGCCTATCTTTCTATACTTTTAGAGACCAAGGGCTTCTGTGTTATGCCTTCATGAACTTTGTCAGCTTTGGTTACAGCCAAGCACTGACAGACATACAGCTACAGTGGTGAAACTGTTCTGCTGATGCCCCTAGAGCTAGCAGAATATAGCTTTACTTTTATTTACCAGGAGAAGGAAATAAATTTGATTTTTTCAAAGTACACTTCAAGAGGTAATTTCATCTCTAAAGTGATAAATAACTCAATAAACATCACATAAAGCATGCTTGCTTTTCCTCTGTAGTACCTTGTAAAGGTACAAGTTTTAATACTTATTTTAACAGTTAAGTGACATTAGATAGATCAATATTTCTATAATTAAACTGTTTACATATTTTTATTCATTTAGAAGATTATTTTTTCTTTTTATCTGCCTGCTTTACTGATGTTACTGTAGTTTTAGAGGGAGAAACACATAAAGCTAAGCTTTTTGTTTCTCTTTTGCCTATTTGATGTACACCTGTAAATGCAGTTGTGAACCCTTGCTTGTCTCCTTCTCCAGTCCTCCCTTTTTCAATTAAATTGATACCATTGCTGACCTTTGCTACTGGCTTAAAGGAATAAAAGACCAAAACTCACATTCCCACTTCTTAGTGAGTCAGGAGGGTGATGGGTAGGAGTCTTTTTCCCTTGCCTTACAGTTTAGATGGGCTTAAGCTTAATAATAAAGTAGGATTTATCATAGCAAACTTTGTGTCAATAACTTACTATATAAACATTTTATTTTTACTTTTTTAAAAGCACTATTTTTTCCCCATGGCATTTGTAGTTTTTACGATTATACTTTTTATTTTGCTGCATTGTTGTTGAACGTGAAACTCTTATTTTATCATTTAGTACAATATAACATAAATTTTGTGTAGTGCAGTTAGGTGTATATTTTGTTCAATCAGGCCTCAGGTTTGCTTTTTTTTGAGCATATCTATCTCATCTCCTTACTGCAATATCTGTAATAAATAATACTTTTCAATCTTTTCATATGATGGGTCTGAGCCAGTGTTCTTGGTACTGCCTGTACTCAGCAGGTACAGCACAAGACTGTGGCTGTTAAAATCTTGGTATTCAGAATTTGTACTTTTGGATTATATTATTTCTTTATTCTATGCGAAATCTATAGCTTGCAATGTCTTATAATACTACACATATAATTATAGATTGAGATCTCTAAATTGTAATGATCGATGCACACTGTCTCCCTCTCTGACTTTAAAGAACCGCCCTATCCCTGTTTGTAAAATTGCTTGCAGAATTGTCGTCTTTTCATTCCTTACAGAAAGGTACAATCTGAAAATAGAGGTCGTCTGTAAAGCATACTGACAGCTTTTAAAGGGTTGATGAACTCATTTTTGATGTATAATTTGTTGTGGGAGGTGGAGGAAGAAATAGGAAAAAAGCTTTGTTTCAGTCTTCTGTTATCATTAAGACATGTATTTTTAAAATATATATAATATCAAGCTTCAAGTTATTATTTTTTTAATCAGTACTTTAATGTTAATGTACAAATAGTGAGCTTTAATTATGATCCCAGGATACTTGATAGCCATCGAAGGTCACTGAGATATTATCTCTATTTGCCTTTGAAATTTAGTGTGAGGCTTATTTATGATATTGTGTCTCAGATATTTTAATTGTAATATTAATCTATTTTTGTTTCCCTCATTTCACTGTAAATTGTTACAGCACTGTTGAGAAAATCTCTTTTCTTTTAATTTCTTTCACAGATTTACTGATGCTCGATGGATCACTTGATCTTTCCAAATCTCAGTACTGTATATTAAAAATCAAAGTCAATGTAAAGTTATTTAGCATTCTTATAAAAGGTGCCATAGAATTAAAAATTTGTTATAACTTTAATTTGATTATTAAGAATATTTCCCATGGTAATTCTCTGAGATAACAATTTGATCTTTTGTCCACCTCTCTGATTGGTCACAACCATTTTATTTATATCCAGATTATTCTGTCAGAGTTCCATATGCAAAACTAATACTCTCTCTGAAAGAGACTTCATCTAATAGTGTTTCATATGGACCCATCACTAAAGTTTTTAGCATACTGAATTGTTTTGGTTTAGTAAGACAGAGTTCCTTTTTTTGATTGCAAGTAGCTTATGGCACACTGTGGATAACACATAATAAATAATGTTTGAGATAATGTGTCTGGAAAGGGTTAGGGAGAATTATTCTACTGTTCATGTGAGCGGATTCCAGTAGAGGTTCCAGTGTTCTAGAAGTAACCTTTCCTGCTTCCTTTCAGTTGAAATGCTTCATTTCATGTCTAAACTCTGAGCAGAATTAACCTAGACTCCATGGAATAACTGTAGACTTTTTTTCTGGTCCTTATGTTAAGATATTATTTGTAATATATTTCTCTTGTTCTTTAACCACTTTTCCCCAGTATTTTGCAGTATCCGAGTTCAGTGCTTATTTGCATTGTCTCCTTAAACTATATGGTTTTTTAGATACTGTAAAGAAGTTTAAAGAACAATTTTAAAAATCTCATATTCAAAACAGTTTGAGGTTTTTACTCTTCTTGTCTGTTTCAATTTTTCACCTTGGGACAATATGTTATAACTTGGGCTCACATTCCTTATTTGTTTCCTTTTTTCTCTCCCCCTCCACAACAATTTTAGGGGTCACTGTTTTACAGGTCGTTTCTTAAATGTAGGGGAAATGTCAGGAACATACTTGAGAAATGGGGAAAGATGTAGATTTTCACTGCTAAGTCTCTGAATACCTGCTGGCATGACATTCATTGGATGTCATAAATGATCTGCCAATTGCAGTCCTGTAAGTAAAAATGTAATTTTATGTTCATGTATCTTGTTTGGATTTTATGCTTGGTAATTAGAATCAGTTAGTTTCCTAGTTTCTTATTTCATCAGTGTAATGGACAGAATTACTATTCCTTTCTATTAAAATGAATAAATCAATATATCCTCATGTTTTGAATTCTACCCGGTTGTTAGATATTTTTTGTTTTTTTTCCCCATAGATAAAAGTCAGGAGATAAAACAACAACAACAACAACAACAAAACACCCACATATAAAAATAAACCTTAAAAAAAAAAAAAGAGAGAAAACAAAGGGTATGTATTTATCAAGACTTAGATGACTCAGAAAACATAAAAACCTTACTGTGGTGTGGCTTTATGAAGTCTGCTTTTGAGTCAATTAATTAATTTTTAAATCACTGTTACTTCTGTTAACATGCTAAGATTTGGGAGAAAAGTTATCATTACAGTTTAAAGTACACGTGACTTTGGAGTTTTCACTCTAAAATAGTTTGTCATGAACATGTGAAAAGGATTGAATGTGTTTTGCTTTAGAGTTGTAGGGTTATCATCTTACTTGAGTTGTTTAAGAATTTAAAAAGTCCCTCACTGTAATTTAAGATCTTGTTATTTCATTTAAGGATATTTGTAGATATGATATGTAGGTTTTGGCATTTTTCCATGTCCTCATACTAAGAACAGGTCCTATCTACTTAGGAAAAATGATCATTAAATGCATAAAAGTTGGAGAATACACATTTTTCTCTTTGCCGTAATATGACAAAGGTGTTCAAATGTCCTTTGCAAAATGATGTATATTTTTTTCATTTTCTTTGTTCCAACAGTTTTAAGCATACTTCTTTTATCAATACAAAATTAAAATAAATAGAATATTGTAAAATTCCAGATATATCCGTGTCCAAATTCCATCCCATATAAGCTAGAGTGAAAGTTGGCGGCATGTAACTGTGATCTAAGCAAGGTTAGCTTTGACTTTGACTTCTCAATACCCAGATTTGGTGACATACTGTTTCATTCAACACTAGTATTGGGTGTAAAATCCAACCATATTCTCAGGTATACAGGCAAAGAGTCACTTAGTGCCCTTTTTGCTGTTAGAATGACCCAGAGAAAACAGAAGGTCAGAGCAATTTCCAGAATGCAAATCTGGATGACTGTATTGTTGTTTCTCTGCTGCATAATGTATCAGTCACATGAAGGTTAGACTCTAAGTTTTCAACTATTTGGAATTTAATTTAGTGGCTTTTAGGGAGTTCAGAATTTATATGATCAAGAGCTGTATGAGAATGTGGAAAGAAATATTGAGCTCACAGAGCTTACTGTCACACCAGGACAGATCCTAGACAGATCCTGTACAGCAAACTGTAATGTAGAAGAGGCAATCCCATATTTTTCTGTCAGATGTAAGTTGAGCAAGGCATGATTAGGTCTGGCCCAAGAAGACCCTGCTTGAGGCTTCTGTTAGTTAAAGGATTTTTTTATGCTACTTGAAGTATTTTCACTTTCTCAAGTTGTTTGTAGGCAGCACCACACTTTGCTGCAGGCTGAATGCTAGATGCATTGTCTGCCTGCTCCATGCTTTGAGAATTCATCAGATGGAGAGATGTGAGACAAACCCACCAATTAAAGCAGGTGTCTGCCTGATTTGAGTGAAAAAGAAGTGACCTTTGTACACAAATTATGGAAGCATGTTGATTTATTGCACTATAGGGAATAAGAGGTAGGAGGTTTTTCCTCTTCCAGAGGCTAGCAGCATCTGTTGAGACCTTTGCCTGAAGTGTTGCACCCTAGATTTCAAATAGTCTATATCAAAACAATATGTAATTGCATCTTATTTAGTAGTATTATCCCCTAGCTTTGTTCCTGTAGTTATTTTCACATTTGTTGAGTTTGGTTTTGGTTTTGGCTTTATGGTTTGGTTTGGTTGGTTGTTTAGTTGTTTATTTTTTTCCCGAAAGCAAATTAGACCCCCTACAAGTAATAGTTTGCAAATGGTGGATCAGTGGAAGTATTGTCACCGTAGACTCTAAGTCTAAGGGTTCACCGGTCTGTACCTCCCAGTGATTTACATTTGAATCTTTGCAGCCTTTGAGAGTATTATTCTGGGGGTACAGAGGATCTATTGCCTGTTTCACCTTCTGTTTTCCCCTGCTTCTCAAATGGCGCCTCAGTGAATGCTGCCTGAGAGATCAGAGTCTTTCTGGACTACTTTCTTTTCCTCACATTATTCAACAATAATATGGTTCTACATGATAAATTATTTGTTCAAGTGAACTTGCTACCTGTGATTTGGATGGGGTTAGAAAAATATTGTTTAGATTTTTATTTCTTTAAGGTTTCTGAAAGCCTGCAGTTCTACTGCAGTGTAAATTTTTTTTCACATTTCTAAGTAGCATAATACATTATTTCAATGCTTCTCAACTTTTTATGGTTATCTTTATTGTCCGCTTAACAAAATTATAAATGATTGATTGACTTTGTTCTCTTAATAGTAATTGTAATAATCATGATGATAAATTAACAACAGCCCCCTACCAATGAGATACTGAAATATAGTCTCAATGTGGGCTCTTTTAAAGTGTCACAGTTTTATGGAATTAAACTGATTTATGAAATAAATGAGACTGTGATTGATGACATTCTATAGTGAAGAGTACTGAACCAAAATCTGAAAACTCCAGATCTTCTGCAGACCCGTGCACATGCATAATTAAGTGATGCAGAAAAAAAAAGAAATCAAGTCAAAAGATAATCACATCCTTGCAGAATATTTATTGATAAGTCTAAATTTAAAATTATTAGTAAAATAACTGTAAGTATTGTCTAGAAATAGTATTATCACATTGCTTTAGAAACAGAAGGAAATAGCAGATATTTGTTTGTTAAAGACATTTCACAGGTTGTATTTCACTTGTATGTCAGCATTTAATATATGTTTAATATATGTTTTATATAAATTCCTGCTTTAATTAGTGATAAAATAATTAATGATACGCATTGCATTAACAGTTACAGAAAAGACTGTTTGGCTGTACACACTGTGTGTGTATACTCTGATGGTTGTCTTTTCTTCATCCAATTTCTAGGTAAACTGTAAGTTACACCTATCTTACATTAATAGGAACACAGGTGAATCAGGATAAGGAAGAAATTGCAATTTTGATAGGATGAAAGTCACATTTTGAAATCTGAATTTCAGGATTTTATTTAGATATTACTTAGCCCAATATTTTTATATGTTTTATTATAAAAATGTTTTTAATATAAATATACCTTTATTCTAGCTTTATTTTCACTGAAGAGTCTAGTTACAAAACATGCACTGTAAAATGCCTTAACTACAAGTGTCATTACAGTAGATATTTCATAAATGTTTTTATATTGCATAGCCTATGTAATATTCAGTACTTTTTATTAAAAACTATTTATATATAATATGGAAGTGACAACAATTTAACTGAATATATGGCTTGTGAAATATAAAATTGTAATATTACTAATTGTCCTAATATTGACACTACTAATTAAGAAAGCCTTTCTTTTGACTTATCTGAATTCTATTCTGGTGGTAAGAGAAATACATCAATAAAAGTGACAAAAAAGAGTAGAAACTCATCAATTTGAATGTCAGAGAGCTCAGCAAAATTAGTGTTTTTGACATCATCAAGAGAATTTTGTAGTTTCAAAATTAATAATATAATATTTTTATTTGAAATTTAACTTCTACTAGTGAAATAGTAAAATAAAAGTAATATTGCACAATATTAATATAAACTATAATTCAAATTGTGCAGTTCTAGATGAATTTTTGAAAGTAGATAATTAATAATTAACTGTATCTAAAAAGAGTCTTTACTGTAACAAGGTTGACTGAATATTTGTTAAATGAAAAAAGGGACAAATGTAATATGAAATAAAAAATAATTAGCAAATCTATTGATTTCCTCACCATTATCACATTTTTGAGACAGCTCTTTCAGTTTTTTCATTTTTCTTTTCATATTTTTCAGTGTCTTTTCTCTCAAAAAAAAATTTTCAGCCGTTGAAGCAGAAGAATATGTATATATATAGTGTGCAGAGGAGCTGAGGGCAAGACTTAGATGCAAATTATTTTTCAGTGTAACTTTAAAAAGAGAGATTTAAATCCAACTTATTAGGATGCTGACTTCAAATTTACTCTGTGAAAGGTTTTTTTTCCATGTTAATGAGCACACAGTATTACAGATTTGTAATGTAGGTATAAAAATGTGTGATGTATATGTGTAAATACAGCTGTATTTGTGCCCCACAGGGTTAGTTTGTTTATCCCACATAAACCTCAATGTCTTTCTTGAAGTGAGGGACCCAGAACTGAGAACAATACTCAAGGTGTAGACACTCATCCATCCATGCACTAGTGAAACTGCACTAATGAAACTATGTCCTTTTTTTAAATGAAAATTTCTAATAATTAGTATTTTTCATTACCCAGAGAGACATGGTTATCTAAATGGTTTCTGTTTAACTGTCTTCCCTTTCTCATTGGAAAACAATTTTCAGTGACATTAGAGATAGTCTCCCTGAGACTTTCATTGAGTAGTTCTTTCTACACAAACTTCTATTTTATTATTTAAGGTCTGCTTAATACAGAAAGGATCAGGCTTCTGCTGCTGGTCACCTTTTCCAAAGACAGGGGTTCAAAGTAGCCATACCCCTTGGTGTTGTTAATCTTGGTAGTTCATCTAGATAGACCAGGTGCATTTTGTAGAAACCAGATTTCTTTCTCTATCGTCTTTATTCCACTGTATTTATTTTATGTGTATTGGTTGGTACACATTTTACCTAAATTGTGATCTTTGAGTAAAGTGCATGTGCAAAACTGGTGCCAGGTTAGGCCAAGATACACCATTAAAAATGCCCTGTTCAGTCTTTTCTTCCCTCTGTAAGTGTAACTAAATATAGACTGGATATGAAAGATATCTCTCAGACCAAAGTTACATTATTTAGATTACTTAATATTGTTAAGAGCAGAAATTTGGTTTCCAAGAAAGGTTGGAGAGTCCTTTGAAACAATTTTGTAACAGAGTGGGAGTTTTATTCCTTGATTTTGAGAAGAGGACAGCTTTCATTTGGTCTGTATGTCACACTTATATCTGACATGATTGCAGCTGGGAGATTATAAGACATGATGGGCCTGGGAGGAAGTGGGGCTCCACTCATTGTGTCTGTAGAGAATAAAGATATGTGCATGTTTTCCATATGGACTCCTTTGGGTTTGTTTTCCCTTATTGTTTTAGAATCAGCTGAATTGCAAAAATATAATTTAAAGGGGCACTGCTGAATGAGTAGGTCCTTTACTCTCTACCTAAGCTGAAGCTGTTAGCTAGATACTCAGTGCAATAGGGACTGTTTCTACTTAAAAGTAAATCAAGTATTATGCAGTCTCATACAGAATTACATATGTATAGTACAGTAGTGTATGTGCATATAAAAGTATATATAGTAGTGATATATATTCAGATGATTTTGGATTTGCTTCATTTATTTACATTTCTATGTTTTTCCATTAAATCATATGTCTGCGGGAATGGTGAGAAGGACTTTTATTGTTTTGTTTTGGGTTCTTTTGTTGCTTTTTTAAAAATTGTTGTGCTTAGCTAGATAACATGTTTAAAATATTCGTCCTTTTAAAAGCTATTTGCCTCTGCCATCTTATTATGTGTTTATATCTAAAGGAAAACTGATGTTTTCAGTAAAGCACTCATAAGAAAAATGGTATTTATATAACTCTTAGGAAAACATTTTGTCATTAGTTTTGTGCCATTTTTCATTTTTGATTTTTTTTTTTAATAGTGAAAAACCATGAAGAATACACAGAACTGTCTGTAGGTGAAAAGATGGATAAATATGCTCTTATTTTCACGGACCTGAGACATTATTTGGGCTACCACAAGGGTTTAATTCATGTATTCTCCCCTTCCTTTTTGTGAAAAACAGAATAATTATCCCAGGATTTTAATTACAAATAGTGTAGTGGGGATGTTAGGGTTTAGTATTATTATTTTATTATATGGTCATGAAAACTCAAAGGTGTTCATTTAAATATAACATATTCAGCTAGTTGCACTTTCTTTTACCTTCTTCTTTCAGTATCTACCATTTTCAGTCCCACATGTTCTCACTTAAAACTTCCATTTTCAAATGATCAGAATATGATAACTGTGATAGTAAAAATTGGGACTATTTGTGAGCACAGAAATTTTAAATATGGAAACAGTGTATTTTAAGAAAGGCACTAATGACTGTTAGATTTTCTGGGCACTTTACCCTCTTCCTTTGGGAATCACAAACCTTTTGATATGAGTAACCATAAAAAAAAATTCCTCCTGTTTATGATCAAACTCTCTTTTTTGACCACCCGCAAAAAGATCTCAAGGAGCTTTGAGCAAGAAAGAAATTTCCCTTTTTTTAATGGTCATTATAAATCCTTATTTTCCATGCCATAGAATTGAAAAGCTTTGAAAAGAGAGATCTCCTGCAGGTGATATATTGTTGATAAATTTTGTTCTGAATTGCCAAATGAATGCTGAATGATTGTGCTACATATCTTGTAGAAATCAACTGTGACAAAGATCCTCTGAAAACAAAATAAAACTGTCGTGTCAGTCCTATAGATAGATTAATTTTAAAATGTGGATTTCAAAGACTGATTTTGAGTATTCTTACTAGTAATGCTGACATATGATTTTGTATTTGGATTTAAATCCTAAATTAATTTAGAAAAGGTTTAGCATGCTGTTAAAATAATGCTGTAATCTGGCCAACAATGTCAATACATAAAAATCTCAAGGTATTTCTAATAACCTGGTTTTAGTTCTTCCAAGCTTTCATAGTCAGCTTAAATGAAAACTGTCATTGACAGAGAAGTGGCAAATCCTTTAGCACATTTCTATTGGCTATCCTTTCCTCTGAATTTAATTAAGTGGCATAGCTACAACATATAATTTTCTGCATTGATCTTTTTAGAACATAATTGTGTATTCTAGCCACATTTATCACAGTTTATACTGAAAACTGGGCACTGTTGATAGCTGTGATGTTGTGTAATGTTAACATTGTGTCTTCATCTCAAAAACATCTGCTCCAGTCAAAGTGATATTTAAAAATAGTGTTAGTTTTCTTTTGGACTTGCAGGTCCACGACCATTAAAAAAACCAACATCAAAACGAAACAAAACAAACAAAAACAACCCACAAAACAAAACAAACCCACCCCCCCCAAAAAAAAAAAAAAAAAGAAGAACAAAAGACTAGACAAACAGACAAAACAAAACCTAAAACCAAAAGGAAGCATTGGTCTCCTGGAAGTCAATGGAAAATTGGTTCCTAACTGCCTGCTTATAGGGCCATTCAAGCTTAGTTACTGACATCTTAGCAAATCTCTATTGTATTTCAGCCATAGGATTTCTTCCAATAATTGCTTCTCATGAAGTGTAAGTTTTCTAGTTAAAATACAGCATGTCATTCAGAGCAAGTTAATGGCTGATCTGCTGCTGGGAAGTACTAGTAAAGCTCATGGATGCAGCCTTTTAAGGATTCTGTTGAGGAGTGCAGAAATGTTCTAGTCCTTTATGTGTTTACTTTCTCAAGATTTGTCAGGAAAGCAACCAGTGTGATGCTTTTTTGAACAATGAGTTAATAGCTATGAGGAGCCAAAGCGACATCTACAGATTTGTGTCTGGGAGAGCATAAAAAAAGGGATGCACCATTTTTGCTCCTATTTCTGTTGGGAAGATCAATTCACTTTAGAAACTGGAGTGGGGTTTGTGAGTTTATAAGTTAGATCCTGTCTAATGTAAAACAGTGGGAGTTTTATTGATACCATCAGTGAGGCATATTTGTTTTTAAAATAATGTACATTATCTACATTTTTTGTAGATTATTGAGTATTGAGAAGTGTCTTTTCAGCAATTCCAGTTATGAAATTGGTTTCTTTCAGTTAGAAGTATCCCAAATTATACTCAATAGTTCTGTAAATATTCATGCATTTATGAAATCCATCCTTGACTCAGTGGAGTGTTGGCTGGTGTCTCACTTTGGACACGACAGAAAGACGCAGACACGTTGGAGAGAGACAGAGCCAAACTGCAGGCCAAAAAACTGAGCAGCACTCTGCCTCCCAGACCCCGCACTTTATTTTATATCCTCCTAGAAACCACAGGGATTGGAGGGAGAAATTGCCACCTCTCCATCACACTGGTCAAAGGAATTATCCATCAAATATCTCCGCCCAGGAGAAAGGAATGCAAACAATAGAACACAGGAAACCATAGCTATGTTTACAGAGAATACGTGGGAAACTGTTACAGAAGAATGAAAACATTGAAGAACTGCAAAACTCAGGGCAACAGGCTGGTGTTCACAGCACACCATGCAACAAATCACATAAGGGAAACAAAAAGAAAATTTCAGATAGGGGGAGGAGAAACTATGGAGAATTTAAATAGAGGATGGGGTTAACCTTCTACTGTCAGGGAAAATTTTAGAAAATACTGGACAGAGCTGTTAGTATTCCCACTTCCTGTCTTTTTAAAAGACATTTAATCTGACAGCCAATATGGATGTCTAATTTTCTGTGTGTACTGCATTGTTTACAACTGCGTGAAAATCTATAAATTTTTTCTCCTGTATAATTCAGTATGTAATCAGCTCATTTTTTCTATTTTTAATTATAAAAAAGTGAAAAGTATAAATGAAGCTTCTCAAAATACATTACACTTCTTTGCAAATGTAATTTGGAACTCGTGAAACATTAATGCATTAAATATGGAATGTTGTTTTTATACTACTGAGGAAAAAAAATAGAAAGTTAAGTTTCTTCTCTATGTTATTAAAACTCTGTATCATAGAGAATTTATGGAGGAGCTGGTTTACCCCACTCCCACAGTTTTGTGTCTTGTTTTCTTGTGGGATACTTATGAAACTACTCAGATTTTTATGTGTGCCTGTGTGAGTGTAAAATTTTAATAATTCTTTCTCCAGGACTAGATAGTCTCATAAAATCAGCCACCTGTATAACCAACACTGTTTTAGCAATTATTCTTTTGTGTACACAACTTGCGTGTGCACACATTCAGTAAGAAACTGCTTTTGAGAGAAGAAGCCTTTCTGAGCTGGAGCCTACACACACTGGTGACAGGAGGGTAACTAAAGCAGATACCAGAGAATATTTTTCTTGTTTCTTTAAACGTGATTTGTTAATTCCTTGCTGTGAGAAATTTGCATTCCAAATAGCATCTTTAGTTAAAAGCATGAAAGAAAAATCTTCATGTTCATACTTCAAAGTGGGCAGTATTGTAATTAGGTAGTTACTAAAAGAAGTGGGAGTGACTTTTTTAAGTACCTCAAAGAGTCAAGGTTTAATATCAAATGCTAATTGAAAAATGGTATTGATTTAAGCCAAAGGAGCAATTTCTGCAAAACATCCTTACACAGTCTTATCTCTAGTAAATATTTCTCCAGCTTGGTTCTGACTTTCTAAGCCTTGTGATTTTAGATGTAAATCGTTCCCGAGTATTTAAGTCAAAGTTAGGTTTCTATTGCATGATAGTTTTTGTGACTAAAATGAAATGATAAATTCAACCTCAGCTGCAAGAGCAGATCTAAGAACTGGAGCAAAATAAACGCTTGTGATAAATAGTAGTGTGGGTATCAGACCAAAATCCTCCTGCAGTGTACTAGCAGATAAAAACAAGTATCTTAGAATATCTATTTGCTCTGACAATTTATTATATCTGTAATAATCTAGTATTTAACTTGAGATAAAACTCGTTGCAATAGTTTTTCAATGGATTAAGTTAGACTTGAATTGCCTTGAAATACACTATAGTTATTAGGGCAGAAATACAACAAAGAAGCAACATAGGGAACTAGCAAAATTGTATTAATCTTGGAGTAATTGCAGGGAATATGTGAAGGGAATACTACAGGTATATGGAGTACTTGTGATGAGAAGAAAACTTATGGACACAAATGTGACTAGAGAAAAAAAAGATGTGCATTATGTTGAGAACAAAGTAGCAGGTAATCTTTCCCCATAATCCATTACATTTGTTCACATAGTATTTCTGTTGAGATATTTTTATGTAGAAAGAGAAAAACTGAATTGGAATGACATTTACAGAATTTAAGCATAGTCAGGGAAGATGACAAATAATTTATGGTCTAGGTTTATTTGCATTATGATCTAGCTAAATTTACGAAGATCCACGTCTCTTTTTATGGATATTTGCCAATATTTGTAAATAAGTATCAATCAGACTGTTAGAAAAATGTCTCTAAAAGTTGTCTCTATTCCTTCTAAACATTTTCTCTAAAACCAAAATGTATAATCCAGCACTGAACACCAGGAATTTTTTCAGTGCACAACACTTCTGAAAAAGTAAGTTTGTATTTCAGTATATGCATGAATATAATATGGAATCCAATCCAGGGATATTGAAATTATTGAGAGAAATTCCAGGAGCTTCCTTGAGGGTATGTATGTGCAATAAGTAGAGATTTGCTGTGTAAGGCTACTGTTGGAAGCTAAGCCTGAGTCTGACATGAACAAACATCTGTCCAGAGCAGCCTGTCACAACTGCCTGCTGTATGCATGGATTGACTCATGACCTTTCAGCACCTTGTGCTGCCTTGAACTTGTGGATGTCAGTGGCTGTGTAGCCAGGGACTTTCCAAGAGTTTCCTGATACAACAGAGCGTAGCTATGAATTCTAAGTGCATGCAGGCATTATCTTGCCTGTAAAGCACTTAGTTGTCTTTCTGCTTGATTTCATTAGGACTGCTATCACATCTTTAGTTGATCCTGATTTTTCTCCCAGATTTTTGTCATACTGTCACTTTAGTTTAGGATGGATGGTATGGGACTACTCACAAGCCTAGTGTAGCAGTGTGTTCAGTCTGTTACACAGAAAAATTGTAGGTGATTCTTACTCCTCCTTGAGTGCTCTCTACAGGAAGTGGTGTGTGCAGAACACCTTCTCACCAAGTCCAAGCCTGTAGTCATATGAGCAGATAAATAGCATGAAATTGACATAGAATTCATAGCCCATATGAAGGTCTAAAGAGTTTAATAATTGATGAGCAAGAAGGGAAAATATATATATATATATTAAATGGAATGTAGCAATTTAAATACAGTTTTAAGGGAATGCAGTTATTTTCTTTAGAGAAACAAAAATGTAGAATTGTGTCAGATTGGGATGAATTTGTTAGATTAGATTGAACCTTTTCGGTAAAGGTTTTCTGTTTCTCTGTTAAGAAAAAATAAACAGGCATTAGACAAGTAGCTGAAAGGTTTAATAGAAGGAAAAAGAACAACTATTACAGAAAATTCATAGAATGAGTTATAATTACAGTGTTGAAAATAAAAGAGGAAAAAGGAAACCTGAATGATAGATAACAAAGATTCTTGGTTCATTAATCTCTGTGCAATCTCTTAGAAACACTTCTGTGAGGAGAAATAAAAAGGGGCTGATGCATTTAAATATGTCCACTGTTGAATTGTTTGGTTTGTTTTTTCCAAGTTTTTATGCTATTCTGTATAATCAGTAATATTTCTCTTCTGGTTTATTTAGTGCAGGCATGTGCCATGCCACCATGTGAAACTTGAAACTTAAACCCATGTTTTTTGATCTTCTTAATGTACAGTTCTCTAATTGGCATAACAGCCACATCAAGTGCTAAATCTTGCTATCTAGCCAGTCAGCATGCATTTCATCCGTCCACTACATTTGCCACTATAAAGACTTTGTATTAGCTGGGTGTCACATAAAATGCTAGTTTGTGATTGCCATCCGCCCAATTCCAGAGACTGTGAGAAGTGATAATATAACCAGAGCAAATGTCATCAGAGAGAAGGAGGGCAAAGAAGTAAAGCAGTAGAAAAGTGAAAGGGTTGGGAACCTTGCTATGGGTACTTGGAGGGGTTTGCATGAGGGGAGTGGGAATGAGAATTGGGAAGACAGGACATGAGGTGTTAGTGTGGGTAGTATTGCAGATTTGGTCATGGTTCTTCTTACCATGAAAATATTTAGCATGTGTTCATATGCATTCATAGCTGCTCAGTGCAGATTATCTACGTGCAGCATAGAGGGGGATGAGAAGTTGGCAGAGCATAATCACCGAACATCTGGCATTCCACAGTTGATGCTATTCAGCTCACTTAACTGAGCCAGGACTTTCAGTTTGGTAAATCAGAGGACTTTTAGGCATTTCTGACATGATAGATGAATGCAGCATGGGATTGTGCAAGTGTGTTGTCAATAAATGGAAAAGGATTAGGGAACTAACTGATACAGAGTTTAGGAGTCTAGGATTTTTCAGCATGCAAGGGTGAATATGAGCCACTAATGTGGTCAAAGTTAAAAGCAAATTGAATTGTGTCTCTGGACACAGTGGCTGAGATCCCTTAAGTACCAGTCCTCTGAAGGACAGAGTTCCATCAAATCACTACTGATTTCATTGGGAACTGAGGACAACAAACTGCTCTCCAGTTGGAGCCCTTACACACTGGGTTCCTTTGGCCTTTGGCAAGGCTTTTCAAGACACAATCGTGTTTCACTGAAAACATACACAGTGAAATGACTTTGTTTCTATTATATTTGTTACAGTTTGATTACTTTTGGGGAAAAAGTATTATTGTTGAGCCTGATTTTAAAATTGCTTATGCTAATGCAAATAGGATGAGAGTGATGCCTGTGGAAGTAATTAATTTGCTTTGTGAGTAAGCAAATGCCATAATTGCAGTCCTTAATTTTTATAAAACCTATTTGACATGAAATAAAGGTTGAGTTCCTTCCATTTTTTTCTTCCTAGAGCATTTGAAAAAAATAAATTACATATGTATGCTTATTCTTATGCATATATAAGCTTATGTTCATAATGACTTTACTCACTCTCCTTTTTGCAGCACAAATTTGAATATAGCCAGGAGCATACATACAAACCTGGAAACCTAATCTTCCTGTATAGTCAAAGATACCTTTATTGGAGAGCTGAGAGCACTTACTTTGGGTAGCAGTTAGGTTTCTCGCTTCTGCATCAAAATCAGTTTCTGAACTTGTTATCTGTAAAAAGAAAGTAAGTGCACTGTCCAATTTCTCTGACAGAAAGGAAGTACTTTGTAAAAAATGGTGGTTGTGTAGGTAACCAAAGCAAATAGATAATATTTGATTTATCAATTTCTGAATTTTGTTGTATCATTTTATACCTTTTAACTTAGTGATGATATGGATTTTAGACTTCAACAGAAAAAAAAAATTGCATTACTTCTTTTCTACCTGCACCTAAACTGCTGTGGTTTAATGTTAGATACTGCATTATTATACAACACAACCAATGTTTGCCAAAAAGAGTTGATATTCCAATATATCAACAAGGGAAAGATCTAGTGAATACAAGAAATAGATGGAGAATTACAAATAGGTAGCAAGATTAATATGACCTAAAAGAAAAAAAAACCTAAATATGTTTTGCTTTTAAAAATAATTATCTCAATTTAAAAATAAAATTTTTAATCAGTTGTCACAAATACAAGAATATTACAACTGAATACCTCAAAATAATATAAATGTTGCTCTTCATTTCAAGAAGAGCAGGACTGCTTATTTTTAAATAAAATGTGTACCAATGCATTTAAGTTTTGTTCAAAATGAATTTTCACTGGAATGTAATGTTTTCATCCTAGTATAAAATAGATGCATACTGTCTAATTTTTTAATACATCTATATTTTAAAAATATGTCCTCTATTTTAATAGGTGAAATATTAACCCTGGCAGGGGTTGTATTCAAAAGGATATTATTGGTATATTCCTAAACTAATACAATTTAAGAGAGTTGCCAATGAAAGAAACAATAGTCTGTTTTTTAATCCTAAATACAAAAACATGTCTGGACAGGAGAGAGTGGATGCGTAAGGAGAAGGAGATAATTCTTTCCTCAGATTAGACAGATAATTTCGCCGAATAGCTAGAGCTGTTAGTGGCGAACCTAATGAACTTCTATGTGTCAAATGAGAAAACCAGTTTCTTGTTGAGAAAATCTTTCATGTTGTATAGAGAACAATTCCTTTTTAATTTTGTGGCTGTATTAAACCACTGCTTTTTTTACTACACCCATCCTTCAGAATAATCCCAGCAATAGAATAGTAACCTGGATTTTCATATGCTGCATTGTAGCTGTGATATTACAGGTGCAAAAGTGCTGCCCTGAAATTAAATACTGTATTTACTTCTGCAATCACATATATAGTTATGAGAGTGTATTTTTATGCCTTCTTATGTTTTTAGGTTCTTCATTGAAATTTACATGAGCACTTACGCCCGATTTAATCAGAACTATGCACACTGGTTATCAAAATCTCCCACAGAACCTGTTAGTATGTCTTAAATCAGTGGAGGCAAGGAAATGTTTTCTATAGTACGCAGCACAAAGCTGTAATCGTGAAAGCTATGCAGTGCTGCACTTTTGGAATGTTAATTAAAAAAAAAAAAAACAAAACCGAACACACCCCAAACAAACAAAATCCCTTAAATCATTGGATTTAGCAAGAATTTGAACAATTCTTCTATTTAGCACTCAGTTAATACATTTTGTATCTAGAACTGAAATACCAAATCAAAACTAAAAGTTGTTTCTTTCTTTTTATAATAGGAAAACTAAAAAAAGGTTACCTTAAAATTACCACGTATCTTGAACCACATTTTAAATGACTAGGAAGTGTCCTGACTTAAAATTGAGTCTGCTTACAAATGCATATATAAAACATTCACTGTGTGTATATATATATATATATGTGTGTATATATATATATATATATATATGTCTCCAAACATATGCATCAATCACTGTTTTAATTCCACAGGGTGTTTTTGAAAAAAAGTATCTTTTCTNATTATTTAATATATGGGTGGACAAATTTTTTTTCAATACCGTTTTTTCACATCAGCTTTCAAATAAGTCAGCACCTGATAATTTTTTATTTATTCGATAGAATGTGTTCTATTTTGATGTCAATGAAATTCTGAAGAAATTAAAGATTATGTATAGAATTTATAACAATTTGGTACAAAATACGGTATGGTATATTACTATTTTTAATGTACATGTTGTATAAGTGGAATATATAAATGTTGTTTTACTTTCTAGTATGCTGGGTTCTCAAAGATATGATTTTTATACTAACATAACCATTGGAAATATCTAAAATGGCTAAGGCTAGAAAAACCTTATTTCTAAGGCGTGCATTATTTTTTTAATTGGCTTGACTTTATAATGAGGCAGTAAAATGAAAATGTTGCTAAAAACATTTTAATTGTATTTTGTATTGATTTGTTGCTGAGATTTTAGATAGAATTTTGGTGAAAGGATTGAAAAGTGTTGTCCCTATATATATGCTC
>VZRZ01005127.1:80812-113312 GCA_013398175.1 Climacteris rufus | reverse complement strand
ATTTACTTACTGAGATTGAATGGGCGCTCTGAGACACAGTGTGCTGTTTATCATACAGATCGGACACCTCACGCCAGCCCGGAGCGTTCCGCCGCGCCGGGAGCTGTCCGTTCAGCACCACCGCACTGCCGCTCGGAGCCGCATTGCCCTTTTTTTTTTCCTTTTTCACCAGGAGCTTTTCTTTCAGCACCACAGCATTGCACTTAGACTTTTTAAACGGCTGCGTTCCTCTTTGGTGTGAAGAACAATTTCGTCTGCACTTCCAGTTATTGCTATTACCTGTAGGACTTTCAATCCTATTTCACCCTTGCCACCCTTTCCCCAAGCAGCTTTAAGGTATCTATTTCTGTGGAAGTCATTTTTCTCATTGAATGATCAGAAACAAAGATAAATTCTAACCTTTAACGGCTCATTCCGACTCATTGCTTACAGTAGATCTAAGCTCTTTTTTCTGCTTATTCGACTCCTTCCAGCTTCCCATCACATCTGTAACAAACTTTTTAAATTATATTGCCACACCACCATGCACAAGCCTACCTGCACAGTAGAAATAGATTATTCCATCACATTCAGATGGTTAACAGAGGTTAGCACATCCTGTATTTATATATATATATATATATATTTATATCGCTTTCTAAGAAAGTGCATATTAATGTTTACTTTAAAGAGTGTGTAAATGGTGCTATCAAGAAATCTGATCAATTTTATCCCAGTCTTTTTGTGTACCACTTCGAATGTATGAGATTTATTTTTCTATTGGAAAAAAAAAAATAAACAGTCTGAAAGCATTACAATTGGTAGATTTTAGTAATTTTACAGTGAATTGAATCCCTATGTCATAGTATCATTAAAAATTTTAAGGATGGGTCATGCAAATTACACTATGCTTATTGATAATGCTCACACATTTTGGTCTGGACACTCTTTAGTCCATCTGCTGACTCCTAAATGTCTGTTTCACTTGAGACAAGATGTCTGCATACTCCAAATTTAAAATTCTTTGATGTGGATGTTGGGTGGATTGAGGGCTACTGTTTACTACAGATTCACAAACTGAGACTGGTTTATTCTATAAATGATAAAGATACAAGTGGTATTTTAAAATACAAGAAAAACATGGCTTAGCGTGTCCCTATCTGGTGCAATGCAGTCCCTGTACATATAATATGCTGCATCTTTAATAAAAAAGGTTGAAAAATCTTTAGTAAAAAGCCAACAATACACTCTATTATGGTTCTATAAATATTTTTGCTTCCAGAAGTTTTACATCTGTTTTTTCCTTAAACACTTAATAGTGTATAATAATTTCTTGCAATTGTATGTTGATGCCTTTTGTTCAAAGGGTAAGTACTTATCTGCTTTAACTGGTTCTTGGCAGGCAATTTTACACACAGCACATGCTGCTTGTAGCTATATTCGTATATTTTTCTCTTAAAATTGTACTTCCCTATTGTAGGATAATTAATTTAGAATTTATTATTATTTTAAAAGTAGAGTATTTTTTCTATACAGATTAATGCAATAACCTCTATATTATATAAGCAAAAAGATATGCAGAAATTTTTATATTACATATAAACATATGTACTGCTATTTGTAAATTAATTTTTTTTGTGTGATTAAATTAAAAACCAGTATAATTTCAGGTTTATAATGCAAATATTGCTTAAACTGAAAACATTCAGTATTTTGCTTACGATATATTTTTAGGGGTAATATAAAATGTGCAGCTTTAGAGGGAAAAAGAGTTTTACAGAATTATAGTGGGTAAGCAGCTGTTTCCACATTGTTAGGGCACAGAAGTTCCAATTGCCGCATTAATCAAAGTATTGAGACTACGAAATCCATTTCATTTCATTATTGAATAAACAGCTCTGTAGTGATGCCTATTTGTACCTGTTTCTCTAATAAAAATGCAACTGTAGCTCTCAACACAAATTAGTTTTAATTATTTAAATGGTATGAATTTGTCAAACATAAATAATCTAACACCTGGTTTACCTTTTCATTTTATGAAAAAATGTGTTTCATGAAAACTAATAGAGGATGATAATGGGAAATAACAAAGGTAGGTCTATGTATTTATTTCAATTCTATTAATTAAAAAAAAAACAAATGTGAGTTGATTACTGTCTAGCAGGATGAAAAACTAGTCTGTTTTATTACTATGCAAGGACAACTGAATATAGGAAAGCAAAAGCATGTCACACATACACTGGTTCTATGCAACTCACTTGTCCTATGCTCATGTCTGAGAATTGGTGACAATGATTTACAGTTTAGCAATTCATCTTCTGAATACAAGGATAACATTACAAAGCAATAAATGGTGTAGGTTTTAAGACACTTAATCAAGGTGCCAAAATCTGCCATAACACTCACCAATATATATGAAACAAACCTTCTCAGGCAAAAGAAAAGGCTGAATTTCCCTGTTTTATCTTTGTTTTAGTAACTACATTTCAGGACACCTGCCTAGCCATACAAGAAGAGTATCCCAAGTGTCAGAAGGGTATAATTTCACATAAAAGCCAATTGGTAGCTAACTCTAAAAATGGAGATGAATTTGTTTCCTCCACAGAATATTATGATTATGTTTGCTTATTCTGTTTTATGCTACATTTTGTTTTAAAATATTTGCTGTTTAAAATTCTGGGTATCCTAACACATTTCCCTGGATTCATTTATCATTTGGTTGAGGAAACATATAATCCAGTTGTGGTTGTTGGTGGTGGCGTCATATGACACTTCAAGCAATGATAATTTGTATGACTTTCTGTATATTAAACCATTCTTTAATATTTATTCTCTTTGTGGTGTATTAACTGTTATCCTTTCTTGGTAAAGGAAATGTGCTAAGCAGATAGTTACTGTCCTAAATCAACGAGGCAATTTTAGAGTCACATGAAGCTGTTGAAACCTACCACTCAGTAGTTTGTCTGCCAGATTAATCATCTTTATTGTTCCTTCTGGAGATGTGTCTCTTCCTTTGTGCAAAATATTTCCAGGAGGCAGGCTTATAGTGAGAACTTATGACACTCCAAGGGTATGATTATGTGACCATCACAGTTATTATTTTGCCCTACATATTAGAAACATAGTCCAGCGTTTCAGAGCTATCTTTTTTTAAAAAAAAATGCAAATTACAGAAGATTTTTTCTAAAGCATTTTATATTTTGGAGTGCATTTTCTCTAAGTGTTCCTATAATTATTTTGTATTAGTAATCCCTTCCCAGTGCTGTTAATTTAAAATTCTTATACACAACTTTTGCATTTCAGCTTGGTTTTTTAGATCCTTTGCAATATTTAATTATTGTTAGATAATCAGTAAATATACTACAGGAAAGGTACTGTGGTACTAGAGTTGCTTTTGATGTCATTGGAATTTATCTAAATGATGGTAGTAAGAATAAAGACAAAGAAGTATGGTCAACAAGAATGAGAATTTTACTTAGTTCTTGTTATTTTTATAATAATTTTATAAATTTATAAATTGAAACTATATAAATAGAAACTAAAAAAAATCAGGATGTTTTCAAAGCTCTCACTATATATCAGAGGACCTTAGCTTGTAATCAGATATATGAATTAATATAAGTAAAATTATAGTATTATCTTTGCTGAATGTTGCATTCAAAGGCAATGTATCTCAAGAAGCCTTCATGTTACTGAAGATATTATGATGATAAAGATACCTTTAATCAAGAATATCAGGATAGACACATTTCATAATATTTTTACTCTATTGATGCAAAGTAAACATCACTTTAAATCAGTTGCTTGTTTTCCCTTCTAAAAGCTCACTTGGCAATGTATATACATTCCACACTACTTGAAGACCAGTGAAATTTTATAATAGTCTCACCTGGCAGCAGCTATTCTTGGCACAATACATTATTCTTCTTTCAGTAGCTAGAGGATGTAACACATATCATTGAAGCATTTTAATTTCTACTGTACATGCTAATTTTAAATTCAGATTGGAGCTTTGAGAATTTAGGGCTTGAAAACGTAAAATGTAAACAGAAAAAGGCCATAGATGAGAACCTCTTTTTACATGACAGTTGATGGAAACATATTGTTGCTAGTCTTCATGTCTGTTTATATTAACATTTTAATTGTACACATATCTGTAAGCCAATATAGCTAGAAGTACTAAGTAATTTGCATCCAATTTGTATGAACTGATCTAATTTGCAATTTTCCTTCATTTGAGGTAAAATAGTCAATGTCCTGATACATTGTCTTCAAACTTAGTATTACCACACAAGCACATCTGAGCATTGGCAGTTGCAGACTGTGAGATGTAAAGGCTAAGACTGAAGAAGCAGTAACAGTGTGATTTTACAAAAGGCACAGAACTCCAAAAGTATATCCTATAGATATATTTACAAAAAGAAGAAAATAGTCTACTTATAATGCTTCAAAGAACAATTGTATTTTCACTGAATTCGTAGTCACACCCTGTCAGTAAACTCAAAACTCATATAAATTTAACCTGGTTTAAAAAAAAAAGTGTTTTCAGATGTCTTGTTATAATCAATTTGCCCTCTGAAATTCAGTTTGGTCCCCCCCGGCCCCCCAATCAAATGACATTGCTTGCTGTACAATGAAAAGAAGGAGACATTTTGAAATTAAGGCTGTTCCTAATCAGACTGCATTACTTACTGGGAGCCAATTTGCTTGCATGTGACTAATGCATTAATTTTATCATTATTGTAGGTCATCAGGACAAATAATGGAGTGTCATCACTGAGTATAATTTTAAGTGAGAAATTGGATTATTTTTTCCTCCCAGCATCAGTGGGCCTAGTAGAGTTCATGGCATCCATGAGTTTATATGTCTACCCTTTTGCTATACATTTGACTACATCATGTTCAAGCAGAACTCCTGATGAAAACCACTAATTCCAATTTTAACTGAACATGCATATTTCTATATACAAATGTAAAGAATTAAATCTTTAATACATATGTTTAAGTAAAGCTCAAATGGGTATAAAAAAAGGACACGGCAATGAGTCAGCACTCCAAATTTGCCCACATATAGGCAAATATAGACTGACATATATATTTGTATGTCAGTCAATAATACTACTCACAGGGTAACCATAAAGTTCACAGAAGCTTGTTGTGGTTTGGTGGAGAATCTCAGTTTTGAAGGCACTAAACTGCTCTGTAGTGGTGATCAAAATTAATGCAGAAACCAGTAACAATCGAAGTGATGGATTCCAGCCTAAGTGAGCAACTCTATAATAGCTGAAAGAAATATTTATGGCATTCTTATTTTCTCAGACTGAAGAATTAGAGGAGAAAAATCTTTTACAGAAAACCTGTCAAAGGGAGCTAAGGATCTCTAAAGTTTCCAACTTTGGCTTTATTTTTCCAGTGAAATCTAATTTGGAATTAATTACTAATTAAAATTATTCATTTTGACAACCAATCCTGCTCAAAGTTCAGTTTTAATAGATGGACATTCCTCACTAGGATAAATTTTTGATAGAGATACCAAGGATAAGACTTGAAAAGAGTTTGCTGATATAGGAGGGTGTGCTCCAGGAAAGAAACATTTTTCATCACACAGTACTGTAATAAATTAACAATATGGTTACTAGCCAATTTGTTAAAAACAATTAATAAAGAGTTGCCATTTCAGTTTAGACATGTTTATCCTAAATTCTCTACATATAAAAATCACTGAGCAAATCCTGAGGGTTGTTCTTTAAAACTCCACTTCCAGCTCTTCCAAGATAATCATTAAGTCGTCAGCAGCAATAAAGGATGTTTGCAGTCATGTTTTTAATATGTATTCTCCTACCAAGCATTTTTCCAATACTGCATTTCACATATTATTCCTTCAAAATAAAGAAAAATTAATATGGTTGTGCCCTAAAAATGCTTCTATAAATATTAAAGCATTGAATGCATATGGCATATGTAGTCCGAATAGAGCACTGTTCTGGAGTGACATCATCCCAAATTCTCATCCTTTAATGTGAGATAAACTGATGGATCTAACTTTGTTTTCCACTTTCAATGTCAGCAACAGAAAAAAAGAAGTTCTTTAATATGAAGAAGGTGAGTTTGCAAGGTTGCATCATTTAGAAGAATGTTTTTCAGGACAGGAAATGACCTGGTTGGCTAATATTTACCTTTTTATTTGAAGAAATACAGCTCTGTGTGTGTCTTCAAACTAAATGTCCATTTCCATCCACTCTCAAAATTCATTTGCTTGATTTCAAAGTGGGTATAAAGGGAAACAGAAAGTAAATAAAAAATCAAACATGTCCTGTGTTAGAAAATTTTGATAGGTTTATCTATCTTATCTGATAGATAGAGCTAGCACTTAGCATGGTAAAATACCACACAGGTTTGTGAGCTGTAGAGTAGGCAAAAAAAAAAAAGGTAGTATATATTTCCATTGCATGTATATACATGTATATGTTTATGGTTTTTGCAGAGGACACTTTACTGGACTGCACATCATTATATCAAAGCCAAAATATTGTGTTCCCCCTGCACAAATATTTCAAACTTAATGAATTGTAATTTTGACACAGTTTTATTTCATCGGAATTTTTCTGTCTAGCATTGAAATAAGAATGCAATTTCTACAGAATTGTTCAGAATACTGGAACTGTCTTAGAAGGGTAAGTTAATATCTCCCATATGCTCCCTCAAGGAAGCAGCAAAGAGATAATTTTGGCTACACAGACTCTGGTCTTCATTTAGAAATATAAGACCAACTGTAAATAATTTTAATGTCATTGTTTCTGAAAATAATGGAATAATACTTCAATTGAAAGTTGTATTACCACCTGAGAAGTCTATTTTAAAGTTTCAACATGTTGTAATCACTGATTTTTACAAATGATCCTCACTCCTGAACTGCTTGGTGCAGTGTATTGCAGTGCCATAGCTGTTATATTTAGGGTAGGGACAGACAAAGTCAAGCAAGTCAGCCTAAGCCCATTGTGTCTGAGAATTCATTCTATTGGCAGGAAAACAAAACAAAACAAAAGCTCATGTCACTGGCACTTACAAGTCCAGCAATTTACTCTTCCTTGAAGTCTTCCTCATAATCTTTTTCCAGATGGATTAACATCTGCTCAAGGTCCAAGTGTGAGGCTATGAGTACACAATGCAGGACATATATGTTTTAAAAGTTTAATTTACAATACTTGAAACTAATGCCAACTTTGGCATACGTGTTAGCAAGGAAGCATAAACCTCACAGAAGCACAGAGTTGGTATACTGACAGCTTAGATTTTACAGTTTTCTCTTGACATGGTGCAAAGGAGACCATATGCAAGAAAAGCTTTCTCCTACATTACCAGAGATTAGTCTGAACTCTGTCATTCATTGTGGCAAAACTTGAACTGTTTAGGACACAATGTTTATTATATAACAGTCTACACAAACCTATTAACAATATAAAATATTTGGCATGAAATTAAAAGAGTTCTGGAAAGGTTAAGAAAGACAAGGAAATTTGAAAATGCAAGTGCTGTTTGAAAGAAGATGTAAGTCAACCATTATTACATTGCTAATACGATGTTAGAGAATACCATCCTGACTACATAGCAGCTCTTCACTGTAACAGAGTATTTGTAGCAATGAAGCAATTGGTAACTACCCTCTTAGTAAATGGTGTGGTTTAGGAGGAAGCAAAATTTCTGAAGAAAATAAAGCATCTCCATGTGTAAGTCCCTCCCTGAAGTGTAGGAGGCTATCCTCACGGTTCAAGACAATCTCTTTTTTTCAGGTAATTTTTATTATTGTATAGACTCTAATGAAATTATTATTAGTGGATTGAAAGACTTACCTTGATAAGTTATTCAGTGTAAAAAAAAAAAATATCTGTTTTTTGGTTTCACCAGTATTGTAAGTCTCAAAAAACACTGTTCTCCATAAATCTATCAATTCTACTGAAGTTAAAAAGGCCTCTCTATAAGAATCAGTATAATTTGGTCCTATGTAAGGAAAACATTATACAATTGGAAGTATTGTCACTCTGATTACTGGTTTTGCAGTAGTGCCCATGTCGTATAACGTGCTCTACCCACAGATAAGACATTGTAGTCTGGAATTTGCCTCTATGAGTTGAGTCGAGTTTGCAGTTCAGTGACACTTTCTAGAGATCAAAGCAAAGGATATATGTAGCGGTGTGCATGGCAGAAATCACTACCTTTAGACTTCAGGATTGGTGGGATAGACCTCAGGACACTATGGTCTGAGCCCTCTCCCTCCAAGATCTGAGCTCTCTCCTTGGGCTATGGTGAATTCCCATGTTTCCCTTGTGTTAGGTTTTACTATGGGTTGCTGTATTCCCACCCCAAGTTCTGTATATGGCCATGTTCTGGAGAGCTCTGTCTTCTCCTGTTCCCTACTGGTCATTTTGAACTATGTGGCTTCCCATTGGTTGCCCCCTGGTTCCACCTCCCAAGAAAAGGCCCCTGCAGAGCTCTCTCTTCCTCTTTCTCCTGGAATCCTCCAGCCACCAAGGTGGTCCTTTCCCTCTCTTCCCCTGGACTCTGGAACCCTGAACCTCCCCCTGGATTTACAATAAATGGCTGAAATTGCAGAAGAGCCCTCTTTACTCTTTGTTCTCGCCAAGGCTGAAAACAACAAGCTTGGGGTAACTTTTAGCAGAGGAGCCAGCAGAAACAAGACAGCTGCGATAGCCAGGACCCTGTGCTTTGGGAGGGCTGCAGACCATCTGCTGATCAACACAGCCAGGGACTAAGCTTGCATTTAGATGCTGTGTGGCCTCGAGCAGCCCTAGCAAAAGCGTCAGATAAAGGCATGTGTAAAGAGACATATGAAAGAAAATATCACTGAGTACCACATTATTCCTTCTAGGCCCTATTCCGTAATCAATTTGAATAAGTTAATTGATGTAGGTACAGTTCAGCCTGGCAGAGATGATAATCTTAATTAGGTAAAATGGTCACACTGCAGGGATATAGACTTCAACTGGAGGTGCACTTGAAATAAAGATCTGATATTATTAGTTGAGGAAATTGTTTCTAGCTCCTGCATATAAGGCTCATATATCAAACCCCCAAATGTTCTGACATTTTGCATTTCACAGGTCACCTTTAAGGCAATACCCTAATGTCTTATTAAGAAAATATTGTTATTTCTGTCTGTATGCTTTCTATATAGAAGGCAAATCTAGAACCCAACCTTCATACTCACCCCCAAGGCTTGGGTATGTAAGATGTCTATATCAATTGTAGCTAACATAAAATACAGGTGTACATACACACACACACACACACACATATATATATATATATATATTATATACCCTTATATTTAGGCACCATCAGATACTTTGATATGAGAGCCTATAACTGTTGTTTGAAGATATCTCATTAAATTTCTTTCTGAGCATCATTAGTACTCACTTTGTCATTTTCACTGTGTAGCAGTGGAAATAATTCTTTGATAATGTTGTTGTTCTGATAACATTTTAGTACTCGTTTTTGTCATCAGGACAGTTCCTTCCTACTCTCCACATTTTTACAATAGATCTATACAACCCAAATATTACAATGTTTTAATGATTATATGCTCAAAAATTTATCAGTAAATGTCACTCTTGTGATCTAACACCAGTTATAAAGTTTAAAAAGAGCTTACAATTTGAGCACCTCCAATAAAGTCAGGGACTGGAAATTACATTTCTTGGCATTTACGTAATTCTGTCTTCTACTTTAGAGGCTTACATATATCACCACTACCACTATGGTAATGAACTACTAGCACTTCACCATTTCAGATGGATTCATAGTCAGTTGCTAAAATTCTATTTTAACCCTATTCCATCAAATGAAAAAAAGAAATCTACTCACAAGGTGATCCTGTCTAGAACCTCCCTAGAACTAGGGATGCAGCTAGAACATTTCAACTAGAAAGTCATCATACCAGATGCAGAAAAACCAGGGAGCAAGTACAAAGGCAGAGTAAAAAACCTGATGGTTTAGGCTGTACTCCTAGCAATAAGCTCTGAGAGCATGGTAATACGCATAATAGTGTTGATGCAGGCTAAGAAAAGACTAGAAGTCAGCTATTTGTAGTACTATCAGAATTACTCAAAATTAATTGAAAAAAAAAGCATGCAACCACTTCAAACCAAAAAAAAATAAAAACCAAAAAAGAAACAAACCAAAAAAAAACCCACAAAAAAAAAAACCCAAACCAAACAAAACAAAATCACAATAATTTTACTTCCAACCAGTATTTCTAAAATCTATTAAGAATTTTTTTGCACCATAACACAATGATTTTAAGTGCTTGGTGGAATAATAATTTCTTGAGAGAGAGGTTGGATGCATACTGGAGTGCAATAATGTGAAAAAAAAACTTGTTTTAGAAGAACTGAGTCAGTTTTCATTTTAATTTTGCATTCAATAATATATATAATGTGGCACAGTTACCAAGATAAAGATCTTATTCCCTGGACCTTTTAGGCTGCTGAATTTTTATCCATCTTATAGATAAGATTCTATTCAATAACTGCCTCTGACTATTTGGCTTTAGCAGGTTAACTTGCAGATAACTAAAAGGTAGGATTTCAGAACATGGAATGGAGATTTCTGTTTTTCTTTGTTTGTTCTTGGACCTTGGGAATTACCAAACACATTTAGGTTTGAACTGTATAGTTAAATTAGTAGCTGTCTGTTGTCACATTCACTATTGCATTACTTTAGCTTATACCAATTTCAGTTAAAATAAATTATAAACCTTGAAATTCATGAGGACTTTGAGGTACATAAATGTATAAAATGGTATGCTAAAAGGCCAAATAAAATGATTTATTATTTTCTCTCTTTGAGAGAAAAATATTTAATTTCAAAATTTTAAAGATTTTTCAAAAATTGCCTAATATTTGAGGTCTTTTGGACTTGTACTTAACTCTTTTAATGATAGAACAATTTAAATATTTTATTGGGCTCTATTGAAAATAGGATATATTGATATATCGAGAGAAAAGTTTTGGAATAGGCTGTGACAAAAGGGCTTAGACAAGCTGAAGAGTGGGACATTGCGTGTGTCTTGGGATAGGTATAATGGGTGTGAGAATCTTTTTTAAAATTAGAGCTTCAGAAGCTTAGATAACAAAACAAAATAAAAGTTCCTGGAGTTTTGTAAAGCCCTAGATATCCAGTTGTTTTTGGGTGCTGCCCTGCTTTCTTTTGAACCACATCAGCCCACAGCTGTTAAGATCTCCCAGTCTGAACACCTTAGAAATTCCTTTTATGGCCACTTTTATGGTGTGAAGATGAGATATTTTTCCCGTTCTAGATACTGGCTAGCAACTGATGTATTTGTCCAGAAAGCAGAAAAGCTAGATTCACTGTTTTTCCCCTCATCCTTGAGGAGGTTGAATGTATATTAAACTACAAGAATCATTGAACTGTCACCAGGAGATTGCATTGAAGGCACACCACACCAGTAATGGAGGTAATGCTGTCACATTCAAGAAATACCATTTCTTGAAAAGTTAAAATTCTTCCACTTTCCATCTTCAAAACCAGTAGTCAACAAAATTCTTTCATCTCCCTCATCCTCTCCACGATCACAAAATTTTTAAATTTGTGCTTTGAAAAAAGATTTTCGCACTCAGAGGAATTCTGCTGCTGATTAAGATATTCTAGAAAACATGGATTTAAACTCTTAGTTTTATTACTAATAAAGTAGTCTACTTGTCCAACTTTTTTTTATATAAGAGATGGCTATCAACATTACTACCCCATTACATTCTCTAATTAAACCTTTTAATGCATTAGTTTGCTAACCCTGAGGCTCTATGGTCAGGAACATGTTTCAAGGTAACAGTAGTGTCTCACTGTAAATCTGGTAGCTTGCTTAAGTTGTTTGCTGCACTCCCTAATGTACACTTGCTGATAATTAATTTTTTTCAATTAAAATTTGCATATCTCAGGATTAACACTATGAGAAGACTTTCTCTGGAAGGTTTTCCCTCAAGTCTTTTAATGCATCATTTTTCATGATACCTGATCCAATTTTTTCTTGTCATTTTCATTTAATTCCTTAAAATTTTATAGCTTGTTCTCGTATTGACTACTTCATAATATGAACCAAAGTGAACAGATGCTCTCACTAAACAATTAAAAGTGAATACAGGTTCAACAGTGGAAAAAAAGAAGAAATTATCTCTTTTCTTCTTCACATGCACAAATAATTCCCTCACAACAAATGGAGCAAGATTCCATTAAGTCATGTATGTGAACTGATTGCCACTTGGTCTCAGGTGAATACCTGAAAGTCCTTCAGAGGTATGTGCATGCATTTGAGAAAATAAGAATACAAACTTAATCCAAAAAGTACAAATCTTGACTTCTCAGAATACGTTTCATTGTGCATGTGCAGTTCCCTGAGATTTGCTTATGATTGAAAGGGTCTAAGTAACTCCATAACCACATGCAGCCTTATGTCTCTTCCCTGTTAAAGGATTAGCTACGATAGATACACATCACTAGTTTTGGAATTAACACAGGGAAACACCTTTGCTGGTTCACATTTATACCCAATATTGCATTGACTTAATCAAATTATATGTTTTACAAGCCAATTAAGTTAAACTAGTGAAAACTTATCTGGAAGAGGGCACGCCAAATTTTTGGTGATTCTTTCCTGATTCAGAGCAGTATTTAAGAGCATCCACATAAGAGAAAATAGATAAATATATTTGATTATAACTTGATGTGAACCAAAATCAAAATAATGTTTCTGTTTTTTCCATCCAAGCTCTACAAGTCATCTCAAGGGACAAGAGACCTACTATGAGTGTAAGGCTCAGTGATAATCTGACTTGGGAACAAGAAGTGCTGCTTGTTTTGTGAGCCACTTTTCACATTCTTAAGATCTAGTTTGAAGGGTACCTAGGCAATTACGGGCTGTAGTAGGCTCTTCATTTTTGGAAGCACCCATTAAACTCATTATGTCTAATGCTTTTAAGATCACACTAGGCATTCATCTACACCGTTGGACACCTCAATGCTCTTTACAAATCCAGCCTTTAGGCTGGGCTTTCATTAATCTCTCTGGTTTTGATGCAAAAACTAAATTAGAGTCCCTCTTCTTCAGGCACCTAGTCCCCCCTCTTTTCATCTGAAATTTATAGCCTGTGCTGTCTTATAGCAAATCTGTTTAGAGGAATAATTTCAAAAATTAAATTTAAAAATTGCTAAAAAATATTCCAAGTACAGTAAATAAGAAGAGCGGTATTTTGACACACATTGTTTCAATGCACAGCTTCCCTCAGGTGGCTTTATCATCACAAGTGAAGTAACAAGCTGCAGCACACATGGCAGGAGTTTTCCTTGAGGCCAGATTGCTTATTCATTGCTTATTCATTAGTTTTCTGTTTGTAATACCAATAGAAGTTCCATAACTATTCTGTAATTACCTGATTCCTTGATAATGTGTTTTCTTTCTTTATTTTGTAAAAAAAAAAAGCTATTAGAAGTAGACCTTTGCTGTCTATGTTATTTTTTAAATGCTTCCTTATTTGTGCATTTTATTCACTGCCTGTTTTTATTCAAAAGGGGCCTGATCCAAGCCAATAAATGTGAAGGAAATTACTCTGATGAGCTTTGGAATATCACCTTACAAATTACGTAGCACAATTTTCTTGAGCTATAATTAGTCAGTCGTCCTTTCTAGCAAGCTGTTTCAAAGTCTTTTACAGTTGATTTTTTACAGCCCTTGTCAAAGATTGTTAACCTATGATATGATCTCTTCTATATACAGGATAGTATGTAGCCCTCAGAGGCATTTGTTCATAGCATGCCTCTAGGGGTTAGACACTTAATGATACCCTATCAATATCAGTGAAAATAAATGCAGAATGTACCTCATTGACTACTGAATCACAAAATCACATATTTTTTGAGGTTGGAAGGAAACTCTTGAGAATATGTAGTACAATTCCACTGTTGAAGCACTGTCAACAAAGTCTTTGCTTAACTTCAAGAGATTCCTGTCTGCTCAATTCTTCAGTCTCTTTATGACCCTCTAGAATCCATCCAGTATATTATAGCTATTTCTCCAGGTTTTGTATCAAACCTGATCAGAATAAGCCCTTCCCCATCATCTAGGTCATTAATGAAGATGTTAAACATTATTGGCAGCAGTATTTGATCCCTGGAGTATGCTTTAAGTGACTGACTTCCAAATGGTTCCCCCTTCAACCCTCCTTCAGGCTAAACAGTCCCATTTCTCTCAGTCTGTCTTCATACGAAAGGTGCTCCAATTCCTTCATCATCTTTGTAAACCTTCACTGGGCCCTGTCCAGTAGCTCCATTTCTTTCTGGTGCTGAGGAGCCAAGCACTGGACACAGATGAGTATTGGGGAAGGATCACCTCTCTTGACTTGCTGGAAACACTCCTAATACAGCCAAGGATCCCTCGACCAGCTTTGTCATGAGGGCACATTGCTGGCTTCTCCTTAACTTGTTTTCTATCCAGTTCCCCAAGTCTTTTCTACAAAGCTGCTTTCCAGCCAATTGGCCCCAAGAGGCGTTTTTGCAGAGGGTTATTCTTCCCTACATTCAGAACCCCACATTTGTCTTTGTAGATCAAAGGGAACAGGCCAAAATCTGTGCTTCTGATGTATAGGGTGGTGATTCTTTTTTTTTGCCCTAGTCCAGCCTCTTAGGATCCTGAATTTCATTATTCCTGGTTACTGCAGTCCAAGCATGCCTCTGAATTCCACATCCCTGACCACTTCTTCCCTGTTTGTAAGTATCAGGTCCACCACTCCTTTTTAATTCCTGGATCACCTGTGTCAGAAAGCCCTTATCAATGCAGTTCAGAAACCTCCTATTTTGCATCTGCCTTTCTAGCAGTTGTCAGGATGACATGTCAGGCATGAGAACCAGGGACACATTGTTTGACAAAGATCTCAACTACTCCTTTCCTGTTTGGAACAGTCGATGTTGATCTACCACCAGTTCCCAACACAGCAGCTCTCAGCTCATCACTCATCACAAGGCAGAGCTCCATGCATTCAATCTTGTTTCTTACATATAGGACAACTTCCTCTTGAATTCCCAACCTATGGTTCTTAAGGGGCCTGTGTTTCTCTTTTGCTGCACTCTGTTGTGTGAGCTATCCCACCACATCTCTGTTTCACTGAAATCATAATCCTGAGGATTATGGACTTCTAGTTCCTTCTGTTTGTTTTCCAGGCTGTGCATTAGTGTACAGATATTTCAGAGGGCACTCAAGTGTGCTGATTCCCCATGAAGAGAATAATAGGTTCCCTCACACTGCTGTGGCACAAGCACTTCTTTATTTACATCCCTGTGCTTCTGGTGATCCCACTTCCTCCTTGTTTTCTTCATTGCTGTGTCCCTTCTCTTCACAGCACCTCAGATGCTTTGCCTGCTTACCCTCTCCTCCACTTGATATCATGAAGGAAAGAATCAGCAAAAAATTGTCATGCTCTTGTCCAGATAAATTTTAGCTAGTTTAACCTCCCATGAAAATCAGCAGAAAGTACAGTTTCTAATAAAGAGATTTTTATTTTAATATATAAATTTAAAACAGTACTTCACTACCGTTAAACCACTTAACTACCCTTAAACCAGTACTTCATTGCTCTTCATTGGCAGAAAGATTCAGGGTCTTGAGCTGTTAAGTATTGCTAAAGTTGTTAGTTTTGTTCTCAAATAAATCTTTTAGGAAAACCAAGGTTTTGTTGTGTGCCTGAAGGTGCATTTTCCTTCAAAATATAATGCAGTACTTGACTCACCAATATATTTTCAGTCTATTTTCAGTCTTGTATTGGATTCACACATTTGTTGGGCAAATCTCATGGGTTTAGTTTCCTATTAATAAATTATAAACTTTCATTCTGTATTATTGCTTGAGTTATGGCCCTCCCAAATGCCACTGTAGCCTTTTCTTCAGTTACATGTTGAGATAAAACTTTTAATGATGCAGTTTTCCTCCCGAGTGATTTCACCTCTTAGTGTTGTAGTTCATTATCTCTGCAGTTGTATTGTCTCTTTTTTTTTGTATACATTTTGAAATATCTAAATTTGATGAGGTGTAGGCATTTAATTCTAATAATTAAGCTAGGATTAATAATTGAAATTCAGTAGCAGAAATAGAACTTGAAGTGGAAAGGCAAAAAATCAATTTAAAGTAGTATTTAATATTAGATTTACTTGTTTCTTATCATTTTGTTATAAGTAAAATTTTAAAAGATTGAATTTGTCAATGTGTGACAAAAACTCAGATTTACAAGGAAATTTAAAAATTCCTGGTAAGAAATTGCAGTTATAATAAATTAGTATCTTCTGTGGATTAAATGTTCATTATCTAGCAATAATTACTGTAGATATGTTTAGCATTTTTGCTTATAAGATAGAAAAGACATGTTTATCATAGTCCACACTGGGCTTTTTAGTTGTAAAATATTACCTGAATATTTTGTGGATTTTTTTTGTTTTTTGTTTGTTTGGAGTTTATTTAATTTATTTTTTCCTTTCAATAAGAAACATAAGCTACATTTAATCTTAACCATTTTAGGGACAGCATTCCAGTATACAGGTAGGCAGCATTTACTGGAGAAGAAGCTGGGAAGAACAACTGACTAAATACAGCTCAAATATCATTAGAAGCTTGCATTAAAGTATTTTGTGTGATAATACAAATTACCTGCATAATTCAAGCCACACGATAGAAAGGAAGAAGCAGTCCTCTGATACTTTTGCTGTCTTCTACACTACAATATAGCTGTCTTGGTGACTCTTACAGCCTGAAGTGAAGTACCTAGTTTCTACTTACAGTACACATTTAGCTATTTCAGAAAGAAATCTGCACAAACCAGCATAAAGATCATGGTCATGTTTAGGCTAGCCAGATGGAAAAGCATCTTTTCAGTCTCATGGAAGAGCATATTTTCAGTTGCCTCACTTTGGGTCTGAATGGACATGTGTCACAATTTCAACTACTTCCAGAAGTTACTCATTTGTCACAATCTTGTCTCACAGAGCTCTCAATAAATGTCACCTACTTCCTGATATCCCCAATTTTTAATGCAGTAACATAGGGATTACAACACCTGTTTCAGTGCCTGCTGAGATTTGAAGGTTCATCCACTGCCTAAGCAAATATCACTAACTACCATGGTAGTGAACATTCTAGGATAGGAACTGCCCTGTTGTATATAGTATTTAAAGTTATTATGTAAGGTGTTCAATGACACTAATATTCAGTTCTTACTTCTCTCCCTAGTGGTTGCTTTACTTACTCTATTTTTTTTTTTCCTTTGACCCAGCAAGCATTTAATTATACTGGGCAAAGTAGAGCATCTTCAAAATAAATGTATAATATCTTTCACTAGAACCTTTTGCTAGAAATTGATGACTAAATGTCATTAAAAAAACAAACAAACAAACAACAAAAACAGATTATGATACAAACCCCAGGTCTTTTACAACTTTTCTGAGCCCATTAACTGTTGAGTTAATTTATAAAATAAGGAATAAATTTAATCTCACTTCCTGTTCTCTTTTGAGGCAGAAAAAAATGTGTGTTCACACTACGATTTTCAAATGAGTTCCATATGTGAGATAAGGGAAGATGCCACTCAAGATGATAGGGGCCACACATCAGAGACAAAGCAAGCTTCTGGGGTGTACATCTAGGTGCAAAAATATGGGTAAATGAGAAACCCTTCACCAAAACAAAAAATCTAGGTATCTACAGAACCTAAAAATTAAAATAAACAAAACACTGGCATCTTCAGAAATTACCAATGTTTTGGTCTCAGAAGGAACCAAAAAAGTGCTTTCATAATTTAAACAGGCTGAGAACTAATTATCTGTAAAGTGCATTTCAGTGGTTAGATATTTGCATGGGTTTGTGGCAACTACTGAAACACAAAGTACATGTAAAGTAGAGTTTAAAGCAGGGACTTAAAAGACTCTAGTCTGCACATATTAGTATGCACTTTTCTGTTAGCGGAAGTCCTAATTCTGATCTACAGTTCCACAGCAGTATGATTTAGTTTGTCACTTGATTGCAAAATGGTACTCCACACTGAGCTTAGATGTCCTTTCTGAGTGTTGGTACAAATGTAGTAAGGCTGAGTTGCCACTGTGAAAATTCTACAGCCTCGGTAGAGAGGAAACATAGTCAGGGGGAACTGCGGGAGCAGTTACTCAGGGTAGTACAAAAAGAGAATTGTTATGGTGATACATTATCTGTGGGTAGAAAAAATATGACTATAGAGACAATTTGCTCAGCATGCATATGACCTTGCACAGCTTATGGAAGAACAGTAGAAAGAAAGAAACTTTTTTAGAAAAAATATAAAACCAGTTCTGGGTGTTTGTGGTTATAGTGTTGTTTGTTCCTCAGTGGAATAATAATTTCTTCAGACTCTTTTATTTAATTTTAGAAAAATACAGTTATATAATTTGTAGGTAAAACCGCAGTTTGGACTATCCTGTTCCAGATCCTAGCTAAAATTATAAACTGAACAAGGAAAACATTGAACTAGTACACTTAGATACAATTCTTACTTACCATTCTTAACCGTACTTAATATTTTTTTTTCAAATTTTCTCAAACCTTTAGTATTCAAACATTAATCAAGCCTAAACACTACAAAATGTGTTTTTAAAACCTAGTTTGTGGAATTTTTGTTTTGTTTTGGTTTTTTTTTTTTTGGTTTTTTGTTTTGTTTTGTTTTGTTTTGTTTTGTTTTGATTACCTTGATATGCTCCTTCCCCAAAAAGGTAAGGAGCAGAGATGAACGTTGAGTAATACCATTCTGGAAAATACATAGTTCTGGGAGCAGACAATAAAATGGCTATACATTAACAAACTGAATGAATAACTAGATTAAGCAGAAAATATACTTATGCATGCACTTTTGTGATGACACATGAGACAGACTTAAAAACAACTGGAGTGAAATTACTAGCTTTCTTGAAACCTAAAGATGTCTAAGGTTGATCACACAAACCAGAGTTTTAAGATAACCGTCTTCTGAAAACATGTCTTTGTACATAATATGCGGCTGCTACTTGGGTGGGTAGCAAGAAGCTGGAAGGAGGTATGGGGCTCTAGAGAAACTGGTCTCCAGAAGGAATGAAGAACCAGATATTTTACACAGACTTATGAAAGCAAAAGAAAGTGATAATTTTCAAAATCATGCTCATTTTTATTATTTTTATTTTTTAATTTTATTTTTTTTTTTCTGAAATGAAGGAAAGATTGTATCTGGCATTCATACTTTTAGTCTTACTGTTATTTGTATGGGAATAACAAGACTGAGTTTGCAAGGGTTTGTACTTTTGTTTGTCTTAGAAATTATATCTTAGAAAGATCTCAGATATGTTTTCATAGTTTAGAGTGTGTGAGAATCTGACTCAGGGATATATATGTCACTCCTGTCCTGTAAAAAAACATTCTAAAGAAGAACATGTATGTTTTAGTGCCACAATAAAGAGTGATGCTAGTAACCATACTCACATGAAAGTTATTTATCTAAATCACCACCACTCTTTAAAGGTTTTAAAATACAATAAAATCTTAAATATTTTTTCTCATCATAAACTGGAATTTAGAGCTGAGACCAAACACCACTCCACTAATGACCCTTTTCCTTGATGTTATGGCTATAGGCAGCGAGCATTACAATATCCAGCATCTCAAGGCTGACAAATCTGATGTCTCCTTGTGGTGCTGAAACAATTTGTGGAAAAGTGTTTATTTAGAATGAGACACATGTACTGTGCATAGTTTGGACTTAATAATGATATTCTTAAGTCCATACTTAATAATATACTTAATAATATTATGCTGAGGGCATTTTGCATGTGTTTGGACAATATTTTTTAAAATATTTCTTTTGTTAGGTAGACTCCTATCATAGGAAAATGTCTGTTGTGCACAGTACAGTACAAACATCAAACTGAAAACTGATCCAAATAGTTATAGTCAACAAATGTAAAGTCTGTCAAGCAATAACACTGTCATGTTTAATGCAAAAGAATCTAAATTGAAAAAATAATTTGGGAGTGAAGAAGAGAGTGGGAAGCTTTTAAGACGCAGGCCCTTGGGAACAGAATATAAGAGAGATGATATAGACATACAATTTTCTTTAAAAACAAAAAACCTAATGCAGGTCTAGAAGCAAAAAGATGTCATCAGAACTGCAAAGGAGACAGATAAACCCTTGCCCTAATCTGCTTCCTGAAAACATGCAAAAAATGAATGACTATGAGGAGTGGAGTAATGGAAATAGGATTAAATGTAACAGTACAGTACTCTCAATGGTGCACAGGAATAGTTAAACCAAGAAGTTTTCTTAAACTGGAAGATCATCAGCCAGAAGTGAATGAAAAAGAAGTTAGCCTTATAAGTGGATCAGAAGACGTCACAAAGAGAAACCAACTGAGAGAAAGGTGAGTGTGATTCTAAAATATGCAGGCAGATATGTTTCCAGTACAAACCCTGAAATATGAGTATCACTCTGCACATCACTTCTCTGGAATATGACACACCACTATGATATTTCATATTAAGAGGAAAATAAATTCAGTCTGCGTGGGTAAAGGTGAGTGCTACTTGGACAACCAAAGGAATCGAAAGCCTTAAGAGAAGAATGTTATTTGTAAATACAAAACTGAATTAAACAGAAAGAGATAAATAATATTAAAATAAAGAATAAAGGATTTTAAACTGCTCATGAATACACTGGGCCTGAACACTGAAATGCTTTCACCTGTCAGTGTGTTATTTGAATGGCCTTTCATTACAGCTAGAAGGGAAAAAACCCAGCTATAAGATGGTTGCTATCTCAGTCAAGACCAGTAAAAGTGACTGGGGAGAGTCAGTCCTGTCCAAAGTTGTCCATTTCTTTGGCCTTCAGACAAAAGAGGAAACCAATTCAGTCTTGAGTAGATTTCTCTCTCGTGTCTCCTGACAAAGATCCTGACCACTGCACATCCTTCATTGTTTTGAACCCCCTTTTCCAGAAAATTTTCCCCTTATTTTAGGCCAAAATATTTACACAGCCCTTGCTAAACTTTTCTTGAAATGACTTCCACCATCTAATTTCAGTAGCATAATGTGCTGAGATAATAAACTCAGGTCAGCCTAGTCCTCTGAAATATCAAGTACATATATCATGGTGGGGAAAGTTATTGATCAAGTGAGGTAAATGAAAAGACATGATGGGGCAGCGGAAATTTTGCAGGTTCCCATGAAACTTAGAGACCCGAGTATTCAACTAGTAAAGTAAACATCCAAATTTATACTACCATGATAATAACTTGTTAGCAGAAGTGCAGCATTTATAGCAAACATCCAGTAGTAGAAAAATTTCTAAACCAAAAATATCACAGATAAAAAGGTCTGCATATCTACAAGGTCATATATTTTGTAAAAATAGCATTTGACCATGCAGGTGCTAAAAAGTCAAACAAAAAATATTGTATTTTTATTAATTTAACTTTTGAATTATGCATTGCTGACTTTTTAGTGTCTCATTTAAGAAGCACATTTATAATTGATAGGAAAGTTTGATTATTTTCCTCTGCTATCATGTACTTTAAAATAATGAGCCTAGATGTGCAGAAGGAAGCTGCATTCTTCCTAATTGGGTACATCTGAAATTTTTACAATCTACTCTGAGAAAATTTAATTGATAATTAACAGCACTTTAGATCATCTACTCGTGAGACTTTAAAAATACATGAAAAGCTGAAAACTCATTGACTGAATGAAAAACTGTACACAATTACATATAAAGAAAATCTTGATTGCCTAAATCAAAGCTTACTGTGCTAGGCAGATGAATGAAATCTGTTACACGAAGACTTCTTTTAATGTCCAAATTGGTTTTTAAATAGCAAATATATTAACTCTCAAAATATTCAGTGCCCCACCATGTCTCCCTCCCAGAGACTAAAAGGGAGCAGGCCATCCATTACAGCAGGTCAGAGGCATTGTCTTCTGTGAATCACAGCTTTCAATTGCTGACTTCTGGCACTAGGAATTTGGAAGTTATAACTGTTGCAACATTTAACTACCCAAAGTCCAGGCAGACATTCTTCAAGAAATGTGCCAATTTTTATCAGATTCACTGAATTAGAGATATCCCAATATACTTTGCACCAAAGTGGATTTATTCCAATGTTAACAATAGTGTATGCATGTCTTGCCTATCTGCTGAAGATGTCTCTGTATAGCCCCAAGAGGCAAGTTGAACAACATTTCATTTCTATTTGCTATCTAGATAATCTGAGGTACAAGAAAATTGCAACACGCTGCAGTCAGTATCTGAACTGGAACTAGCAAAAAATAGATGTTTATTTTTAGGTTAAATTTTAGCCTCAAGACTATGTGTTTTCTTTATGCACAAAAAGGAAAGATTCATATAATATTGAATACATAAGGGTGTAGCTGCCCAAGGCTTGCTGCCTGGGGCTGCTTGTGAGAAAATTCTTCTTTCCCATGGGAGGTATGAAAAACAATAGGATAAAGCACCTGTTGTTGTTGTCCTTGTACCATATGTTTGGATTAGGGTGGTGTAGAACCTAGCCAATCATATACCTAAGTTCCTACTATATAAAAAGGACTATACAATAAATGGGACTTGCTGGCTGGATCTCGAATCTCTGCGAACCAAGGTGTGTGCTGTCTCATTATTATCACCTGCTGCTACGTATAGGTGTGTGTATATATATAAAGATTTGAAATTCAACTAAATATATGTGCTCCACAGGACAGGGAAGATGCACCATTCTTATGAGGCTTTTCCAAAACATTTACTTTTATCTCACTATAATAAATAAACTCTAAAGCTGGAAAGATATTGGTAAAAGACAGTAGCTAAATGAAAAGTCTCAGCCAATCATAGATAGGATAAAAATAATAAACACAGGTGCATGCTTGACAGATGTCGAACAATTTTTGCTTCGGTAGGAAAAGGTTTAACACAAAAGTTCCCAAAACACACCTTTGAATACCATTAGACAAACATACAAGCAAGGAAGTCATGAATCCTGTGGTGAAGAGACAGGAAAGTTCCCATATTTCTGTAAAAGAGAGCAAATATTAAATCTCCTGAACAATAAAGTAAACTTGTTCATTCCAGGGGTGTTGCCAACTCATCTCTGACTCTTTGTGTGATTCTAACCTTTTGGAAATTGAGGTAGAGCATTTGGGACAGCCACAAAGTTGGCAGGATTATCAGCCTCTCAATAAATATACCCTTTTGTGCTTGACTCCCTGTTGTGAATTCTTCAGAACAAGTTAAACTGCATGAAGAAGAAATACCATAATCATGAACAGCTTAAACAGGTCATGAACAGGTAAAGAAACCTGAAAATTTCTTCTCTTTTATTCTTTTCTAGTATAACTCCACTGTATATCTTTTTTAACTTGGGAAAATGCAAATCAGTTATAAATGCAAATAATTTATAAAAAAGGATGACAGAGAAGTGAATTACACAGGAAAAAAATGATGGATATAATGTTTAAAAAGTCTAATTCTCTTATTTTTCCTGAAAGTCAGTTACAGAAAACATAACAGTTGCTAATTGAGAAAAAACAATCAAACTTCATCCGAATTACACAAGGACCTTAAAGCCATTCCTACACATAAATCTCACAAGCAACATACTGTGACTTCTAAGGATATCTGGCATGAAGATTAGGTGTGGGCAAGTCTCTAGTGTCAGATTCTAGTCCCAGATCTTAAGTCAATATGGAAATATTTGGTCTTAATAAGGCCAAGTGTATGCAAGTGTCTCTTATGTTCCAAAAGAACAAAACAATGTGCTGATAAAAGGATGCAAAAGACTTAGAACAGACTGTAGATTCCATCTATATTTTCACCAGAGCTAGTGAGCTGTGGGTCAGATCTTTACCAAATATGAAGATTGAATATAACTCTAAATGAAGGCTTAGGAACACTAATAGTCCTGAAACAAATAGTGAACTTTTGAAGAATGATGACGGAAGCTATTAGTGTTCTTGTGAACTATTTGCAGAGTAATTTCAGCATCTGGCTATTGCTAGTAATTATTTTTAATGGGATTATTAAAAAAAAATCAAATAAGGGATTAAGTATGTGAGGATTATTTCATCAATGCCTTTCGTTCTTCTTTTCAAGATTCATGCTTCTGTCAGTGAGGAAACAAGGAAAATATGCTTCTACTATTATTCATTCAAACTCTCTTCAGAACAGGAACAGTTCCTTTACTTTAGGGAGATGATTTGGGTGAGAAGAAGATTAATTATATTCCTTTTGCTGTTTATTTAACTTATTGATGTTCCCTGCCAGACAAACTAAAGCTACTTCAGATACCTAGAGGAAAATCAGAGATTTTTAGAAGACTAAAGGCAAATTATTTATTAATCTCAACTGAATTTCAGTGGTATGCTTGTAGTGAAGATATTTTTCTGTCTCTAAGTCTCTTACAGAAGTATGTGCATATGCATGTGCCTCTCTGTTACGCATATATAAGAGAATAAAAAATTAGAGCAATTTAAAATCGGGATTAGGGACAAAAGCAGTCCCTACGTCTCTCAACAAACCAATTAGATGGCAACTCTTTACAGAATAACTCAATGATTGAAACAAACATCTCTTTCTAAAGAAGTACAAATATTATTCTCTCTGATTATAGACATTGTAGCTGAGTAGGGATAAGAGATGTTGTAAATCCATTAGCGAAGCACTGCTTGCCTTCATTTCAGTTTAATATTTCTTAAAGCTATAAAATTGTATTATGTTAATGTAATGTACAGTCCAAGTGATAAAGGCAGCTAATGTGATTACCACTCACTGCGCTATAAACCTTTCAGCAAGGCTGCAGATAAATGGGTATTCAACTGTTTCTCATGATGACAGTGTTATACAGAGCAGATCACATGTTGAAAGCATTATCTGGTTGTTAGGATATTTTTACATGCTAGAACATTTATGCAGATACTAGAACTGACCTTCAAAGCAGACCTCACTTATTTTGTGGTAAGCAAGGCCTAGCAGACCAGAGGTCCTTATTAAACTATGTATGCAAAAGACAAACCCAGTGTGATGTCATTATTGTGATTATTCATATGCAGAACAATTACCACAGATCAGATAACGGAAATTTCGGTTTTGCTAGTATTAATGCTCTCCTCTCCTCTTGCCTTCAAAATAAGCAACAGTTTACAGAAAATGATGGAGAATCTTCCTCAATTTTGTTATGACCATATAACAGCTATGCTTTTCAGTTATTCACTTTTCCCATTGTGAAGTGACAATTTTACTTCACTGTGTAAGTTTATGCTAAAATTCTATTGGGCAATCCACAATAAAATTCTGGTTCCTGAACAGAAGTATTAAGTTGAGAACAGTTAGAACAAAAGTCTGAACCTGTGGTCAAGGCATTAACTATGTAACTGATGTTTGGAATTCAAAGTCAGATCTGGTAGGACAGATTTGTACATTTCCTTCCAGGATATTTGAACTAGATAAGAAGAGACAAAGATTACCTTCAGAAGATAGATAACCACACAGTCCACTGAGGGATCCGGCAAAACCTCCATCTGACATGGCCTTTCCTGTCATACATCCGTTGCAATATTTAGTGCAGTCCCTGGCCACACCAATGGCTATTATTTTTTCCTTCAAGTGCTTCTGAAAGAAGAAACAGCCTTTTTGTGTTCAAAAATATGGTAGTGCATAAGCACTGACTTCCCTTTTCCTTACTTGTAGATGTCTGTACTTTGATGTTTAGAGGTAACTCAACCTACATGAGAGTATCAGCGGAACAGGACTAGGCAACTTATTGCACATGCTTATACCCAGCCACACATTGTCTTTGTTCTCTTGAATGGAATCCATGCTGGGAGACATTAACCCAGTTTTCTTGAAACCAGGAAGCTTAATGGCCAAGAGCAGTAGCTGAGGAAGGGTAAATTGCTTAAAGCATGATGATAAAGTAGAGGAGGGGGAGCAATTAGGTTTGTTCAGCCCAGAGAACGGAAGGTGCCAAGTGGCATAGGACAGCAGCCTGGCGATACCTTGTGAGGAGGTTGTCACAAAGCCTGAGTCAGTCTCTTCACATTGGTTTACGGCAGTGGTTCAAGTGGATATAAGGGAAACATTTATTCATTAGGACTGTCAAGCAGTGTAGCAGATTGCCCATAGCAGTTGTGAAGTGTCTAGTCTTGAAGGCTTTCAAGACCTGATGTATAAATTGCTGATGAACTTGGTCTCACCTTGTGACTGTTTTAACTTTGGCAGGACCTACTTAAGGTTCCTCCCAGGCTGTCTTATTCTGTAGTACTGTGATTCTGTATATTCAGTACGTCACAAAATTGTCTAGCACTGAGATGTCTAGCACTGAGCATAAAAAATTAGAGGGAAATAAATGGAGAGCTATGTGCAATTTATTATGAAACCAGTTCTCCAGACATTTAAATTGTTTGAAATTTATCTTTTACTATCCTCTGATAGGCAAAGGTACCTTGGCTAAGGATTTAGGAAATGTCATTAACTTGAATTGATAATTGGAAAGAAAACCTGTGAAGACACTTTATGAAATAATCCTGAAAACTTTCTGTATATTACTTATGGAACAAGCATGTTTTCACATCTCTCTCCATCATCTAGTCTTGATCGCTATATTGCTTTATTTGTACCATATTGCATGTGTCCAAACAAGCTTATGCAGACATTTAACTCCTTTCTACCCTCTGACTCAAGAGAGTGGCTAAAAGCTACTAGAAAACATGCCAATTAAAAAAATTAAGAACTCAAAAGAGCGTGCATAATAATTATCACTTTCAAAGAGACATGAGAGCAAAATTCTCCAGTCTAGTTACAGATGTAGACACCTCCCAGTACTTCTTAAAACCTTCCATCTATGGGCTTAACTGCAGGTTCATATCTAATGTCATACAACCTAGCAGTATATTAAAGCTTAAAGTTTAAAGGGTAAAGCATTTCAGTATCTTTCTAATGATGATTAATTCATTTTGTATTCATCAGAGTAACATTAAACAGAATTAATTCATTTAACATGAATGTGGATAGACATTTAATTTCTACTGCATGTCAGGAGAAACTACTTAAATGAATAACTACCAAAATGAATAGCAGAGAGAAAGGAACTGAAAGTTTGCATGCCAGCCATAAGTTGTACAATAAATAACATAAATCTATGAGTGTTTATTTGTTCAACTTTATTAAGTGTCATATTCACTACATGGACATATGGTATAGGAAATATATATTCTTGTGCCATGGGAAACTTACAACATGAGGTTGGTTTATGTCTTGACACATGCCGTTATATTATTTCAGCAGTGACAATCAATCAGAACTTCAGAGAAACATCTTAAAAAACCTATTGGATTAGTCATTTTTTGTTTAAAATTTAGAAGTTGCAGTTTTTCCTTTTTCCACAATCATGCAACAACCAGTACATAAGAAAATCTCAGTACTTTAGAGCCTTCCATGAAAGAGTTCTTCAGAGGATGTTTTTCTAACTATCCAATATTTTAGGAATTGCTGCCTGTATTTTTTCCTCCCAAGAATCTGTGAGATCACCTAAGACTGACCAACATTTGAGATTCTGAAGCAGTTTACTTCCAAGCAAAAACATCTTGCTTTTTAAATAACCCCCCTGAGGTAATTTGGACTACTTTTCAAACTGTTTGTTGCAGCTGTAAAGTTATGAGACTCAAACCTTCATAAACCACATCCCTATGTGGATGTTTAGTATTACCTGAAGTTCAATGACTCAGCAACAGGTTAACCAGCTTCTTAAACTTTCAAACTACAGCTCCAGAAAATTTATGCCAAAAGCCAAGCATCCAGAGGTTAAGAAATTCTGCGTTCTTCATTTGTGGATTTATCTATGAAGTTGATTATGCAGAAGCAGACTCACATCTGTAATGTGAGTAAAGAATTAGGAAATCTGGTCTCTAAAAAGAATGACAATGAATAAAGTGCATTTTGGTATGGAATTTCTTGTCTTTCCAAAAATATAAATTGGATGGATTTACCTCATCCACCTGCAAGCAACTAATGACCAAGTACCTCATGTTTCCTAGAAATGACGAGCAACATATAAGATGTAGAATATGTTCTTCCCTCTACTGACAAAACAAAAGCTTTCATGTGAGTTACCTTTTTAACTTCACCTTGAAATGTTATTCAACAAGTGCAGCCATATCAGGGATTTCCAAATTTTCATCCTAATGACATTATATGATTTATTTTCTTAATACTAAAGCTGTATCCAACTTTTTTTTTTTTTGCTTTCACCTGTGGAGGACCATCCACATCATCCATAGTCTAGCACTGAGATGTCTAGCACTGTTTCCTTTCAGCTAGTGTCTATTGAGAGATTATCAGGGCTAAGAAAATAGCAGTCAGATTAAGAGTTATCTTGAGACACATATTTGTGTTTCTGTAGTTTTTAACCTAAGAAAGTTTGAAAAACTCAAATATTGTGACAACCTTCCCTACTTAAAAAGAAGTTCTGTAATTCATGACAGCTTCTAACAAGTCACTCCAAATCTCTGCAGATTTGGAAGGTAACATTTACATTGTTGAGCTCTTCAGCATATTGAATATATCTGTTTTTTAGACTTGGTTTTCCATGTGATGGATTGCAAACATAAAGATGTCATTAGTTCGGTTTTACACACTTTGAAACAAAAAAGGTGTGGATTTGTAAGCAAATTAAATATAGCTTTGAACTTCAGGAGTCAAAATCTCACATTTCATTGAACAGAAACTGAGCATATTTTTTTTAATGAAATGTGAACACAAGGCTTGACCTTCTCCAAGAAACACATAGCTTAGGAGAGAAAAAAGCCAGTTAATGCAATACATTTTATTGCACATATTTTGCACTGCTGATGACTTACTACAGCTCAAACATATTTTGTTTATATGCACGATACTGAAAAAATGAAGTCCTAATACACTTTATTTCCTGTTCTTGCTGGTGACACAAGAGTGTGCTTAATACATTGGAAAGAGAGTAGAATCAGCAGCTGGTTTACCTGGGAAACAAATATAGTGTTCAGGCAAATCCTTGATTGCCCAATCAAAGAGAAGAGATGAAACACGTACTACCCTCAAAAGATAACAAGAACCTGGCTATGTTCATTATCGATATACCCAAGTCCTTATCAGCACATCTTGTAGTTAACTCTCTCATGCAGTTTACAAATCTTTAATAATCTGACAAGGGCTGATTTCAGATGTGGTTACCAGAGTTTTGTAAATAATCCTAGTGGGGTGTGAGGGGGAATGACACAGAAATTAAGACTCTGAAGGGAAGTTTCTCAGATTGGAGATTGCAACGACAGTTTGAGAGATTTTCTGGCATTGTGGAAGAATTATATGCAATATCTATATGAATTGCTCACTTTCCTCCAAGGATTAGATATTTTTTGAAGTGTCATAAATACAAAGATGTGGGAAGCATTGCTAGGTAGAAAAATATTAAATTCTATTTTATTTCCCTTGCAACTCATTTGCATAATGTAATCTGGGGGGTTATGTTTGTCAGTGGTGGGAAGACAGTTTAAACAAATGTTCAACATATGTATACCATCAGAAGCAAAAGGTCATGATTTTAGCAGGCAGCTAAGAAATAAACAAAGGCCAGCATGTCTGCATTATCCCTGCATCATATTGACAGCAAATAATAGCTCCCTAACAGAATATCTGTCAACTTGGAAACATTTACTGAGCATTTTGTTCTAGCTGATATAGACTGTTCAAGTGAGTCATTATACTGGGAGGCAGCTACTGCCATTTCAAAAAGCATCTTGAGACTACAGCAATTTTATATCACTGTAATTCAAGAGCAACTATCTACTGACTAGCTAAGTGCCACAGACACCATCCTGTATGACAGTTTCCATGGTAATTGGATACTCGGGTATTTTACTGTTTGCCAGACATTGTTAAGGACGAGGAAGGAAAACCTCAGACTTTTCCTTTCTACAGATTGACTGGTAGGCACACTGAATAATTAATTTTCATGATTTCCAGATTCATAGTATACAAATCTGACTATTCACATCACAAAAATAGGCTGATAACTTGTGTTCTGACTTCCTTTCAGCTAGTGTCTATTGAGAGATTCTAAGCTAAACCCCTCACCTCCTTACACTAATAACTCCTTACACTATTACACCAGTAATAACACCCGTTCAACTCAAAACAAACAGGGTCTCATACAGGGAGTCAGTTAATCTCTGATAGTGACCAATGTATCTATTGAAGGATTAAATGAAGCATTTTTAATCCAGAGTCTTCCCACAAAGAAGGCTTATTCGAAGTCTGTGTTATCTTTTGTCAACTCACCCTAATTTCTGGGTATAAAACAACTTTTGTCTAAAAGAAAAATTACAAAATGAGCTAAATGCATATTGAGGATGGAAAAGGGAACAGGACAAAGGAGGGAAGAAATGAACTGTCCAGTGTCTTTGATAAACAGAAAACAAGTGTTAGTGCAATTATTTTCTGTGCCTGTTCTTACCCAGTCTTTCTTCTAAATGATCTGTTTATGTGCCAGTAAGAAAAAAAGAGGTCCTGTTTTTAATTTCATATTCCATCTGCTTCTGGAATTGCTACTAAGGGCAGGTGTCAAATGAGTTCTTTCTAATTTTCCAATCTTCTCTATTGGACAAATTCTGCCTCCTTGTTCAGGTTTAGTAGTTCTTTATCAGCCCTTGGGATAGAGTAAGGAATAACTCAAGCTGAATATATGTGACAGAACCTGACTCAGTATGAAATGAGGGCACATACAGCTTAATGTTATATGTGTTGTGTGCTCAATTTATTGTAAGTCAATGATTTTTGAGTTGCAAGATTTCAGTTTGATAAACCAGTGTGTAACTTAAAGACATTTTCTTTATGACTAGTCATTTTAGTGACATGTTTACATCCAGTTGTTTCCGCACCTGTTAATATAATTGCATTTTGCTGAATATAATGTCTTGAAAGGCATGAATTTCAAGCAAGAATGATTTTTTTTTATCACAGTGTCAGGTTCTAACCAAGGAAAGAAGTGACCAGTAAGCACATAAAAGAAGTGACACATTGAAGGCTATCTCTATCAACCTAATTTGTGAATGCCAAGATTTTTACAGTCATTTCAAAGAAAATCAAAATCAGATATATACCTGATTAATTCTTACATCTTCAGATACACATTAATGCCTATACATTGGTATAACATTGGTATACATACTCATGCGTATATATTTATTTATATAAGTATGATGTAAGTGCATATAAAGTCTCTGAGAAAGAGGACACAAGTGATTTTCAAGAGACTTATTTGACTTAATAATAATTCATTGATCTCTCTGCCTTATTGAGGGCTGACAATAAAATAACCCAAGAGGAAGAATCCATGCCAGAATCTTGGATCAAAGGGTTTACCTTTTTGCACACATAGGTGCTGAATCCATGGCTTTCTTCCAAGCAAAAATGCCTGCAGCAATATTTGCTAATTACAGGTTGTGTTCTACTGTTTCCAAACAGGGTGAAAGTGACAGAAGTTTAACTGTAAATAATTACACACTTGAGTAAGTATGTGATTAGCCCTATTTGTTGTGGTTGGGACTAGAGTGACAGGACAAGAATGGAGTGATTGCATTATTTACAGCTTAATTGTAGACAAGTAATTACTTATGTAAGCTGGTGCTGTGGTGTCAGAGAATACATGCCTGAGAATGTCTACGGTTTGAATGGAATCTTGAGAAAGTGGGTTTCCAAATGATACAGCAGAAGTGCAAATTCTATGCATTTATCTAATTACGGAGGGAGGTTCTTGAATTAAATGTCTTGGAATGTTAAATGTCTTGTTCTCTTGAAACCAAGGATTAGATGGAATATCTAAACCAGTGTTTCCAACCTAATAAATCACAAATGCCACCTAGTGGCATTTGATATCTAGTGAATCATTGCATGCTCAAGAAAAAAAGGGTGGTAAAAAATCTGCCTACTTTTTTACCACTATGTTTTTTCCATGAATGTGCACATGGTTGACAAGATTATCTGTGAATTTCCACCTAGTTCCCAGTCATATTTTATTTGCATTGGATCAGTTTGTGAAAATCTTACTCATGTTGGCAAGTAGCAGTGAATAATCCCATTAAAATATAATTAAACTCCCTGCTTTGGAACTGTATTTTAACTATGCACTCTCCTTGCCACGTAGAAGAAGACTCTGATTTACAAAAGAAGTTAAGCCAGTAATAAGGTTAGCTAAGTTAAGTTAGTGAATTTATTTTAAAATGTCAGTAAATCACACTAATTTTTTAATATTTGTGTAACTCTTTTCATTCAACTAAATAAAGGCTTCATTTTTTACTTGTGTGCTTTTTTTCCAAAATGACAAAGTATTCCAAAATCAGAATCAAGGTCCAACCAGAAGAAGAAAGAAAGGAAAGGAAGGAAAG
>VZRZ01005127.1:65144-80658 GCA_013398175.1 Climacteris rufus | reverse complement strand
GAGGGAGGGAGGGAGAGGAAAGGAGCAAGTTGATTATTTGGAGGGAAAATAATTGTAGTATGATGAACCTGTTACTTGAGCCATCTATATGTTGCTAGATACATTTGAAAATCATGAAAAGAAACTTACAGGATCAGAACAAAAAGATTATTAGTAATAACCATGGTACCCAGAGAGTTGCTAGGTCTCTATGTTTCCACATCTTTGCAAACAACTGCATATGTTGAGTTTATGATGGATATCAACACGTGAAAATTATTTTGCAAGTGTTAACTTTTTTTTCTGAGACACCAATGGCTTGAAAATCTCAGAAGCACTAGAGCCTTTTGAAGAGTGCAAACAAATGTTTTTAAAAGTCTTTCATTTATTATAAGCTAATTCAGCAAAAAACTTTAAATTTAAACATCTAAATTTTAAAATTTGACATGCTTGTTTTGGAACAACATCTAGGAAAAAAAGTGTTAGTGATTTTCCAAAACTTTTACATAGTCAGTCTGCTTTGACAAAATGTGATTAAAAAACAATTGTAAAAATTGTCAAAGCCTGGATAGGAGTGTTGAATTAACCAGATTTTTTTTCTTTCTCTGCTTGGAGATATGTACACTCCCTTGATTTCAGAACTTGAAAATAATGCCAACAATAAATTGCAATTAAGTGATGTAGGTATAAATAGGCAGATACATGAATGTTTTATGTTGTAAAATATTCAAAGATATATATTTAGGTAATTATTTCTAGAGGAAACTTAGAGTTATGCAAATTGCATGTGAAAGTTTAGTGGTGCCTAATTTCTCAAGGTGCTTTGCTTCCCAAAACTGAGCTGAATCAGCTCAGATCTGTTCCCTCTGAAACATTAATTTACACTGGATGATGAATTTGTTTATCTTTCAGACTTATTACTGTTACTTAAACAGACTTATTACTGTTTACTATTTGTAAAAATTTTCTATGGAATATTCTGCATTTCATTATGCTGTGACCCTAAAACTTTCATATGTCTCAGTCCTCATATGCCTCTAGTGTTTTGCTTATTTTCAAGTAAAAGAATAGTTTCATTAAATTAATTTCATGGGATTAAGTCTAGTTGTTGCAGAGATTTTAATATAAATACAATTATTATATTTTTCAGTGGGATGGAAAGGAAGCAGAGGTTCAGGAAAGTTAAGTACCTTCCTCTCCAAAGGTCATATAACAACTCAGTGAGGGAATAAGGTGCAAAATGTCACCTCTGTTCTTGATTATTTTCTTTGCAAATGCTAGAGTGGGGTGTTTTAAAGCAGAATGCTATAGTTATTGAATGGGATAACTGATGCACATACTAGTATAAATGTTCACTTTCTTAAATACTTAAAGCTAAAACTATGTTCAAATATCTCAGTTCTATACCTACTTTTATGGTGACACAAAAAGAAAATCACCCACAAAGTACACCAAAGCCTTGCTTAGCTCATAAAGCTTTTTAAAATTAAGAGATGCAACTTTTTGGATCTAAATAAATCCTCAGTGGTATATTTGCTTTTAATATACCACTCTAATTCCTTTGATTTTACTCCTCTTGTGGAAACTCTTCATGATCCTGTATAACTGATCACTGAACAAAAAGAACCCCTGAAATAATCCCTTCAGAATAAATGCTAAATTGCTACCAAGTGTTATAGTATAACCTGTCCTTTAATCATGTTCTTTGAAGTTCCTTAAAATAACACATTATATAAGATTATTGTGCTTAGAATCAAATCTGAGGTAATATAATGTAGCCGCGCGAGCTGGACGCGCTCCTGCCGAGGGCTGGGGACAAGCCCGAGGGCGCACAGCGTCCGGCACCGGCTATACGCCCTGGTGGAGCAGGGGCTGGCTGCCGAACTGCAGCGCTTCTCCCCTCTCAGGGTCTCCGCCGTGCTCAGTTGGACAGTGCTGGCTCCTCTGGTGAGTGGGTTGCCCAAAGCCCGGTGGTCTTCGGCGCAGTGGCGAAAGCAAAGACTAAGGAGGGGTCTTTGCTCAGTGATTTCAGCTCTTTATTGAAGGGTCCAGGGTAGAACAGGGTCAGGACGAGCCAAGGGTTCTGGAGCTAAAGACCTCGCTCCTCCCCAGACAGGGTTTTTTATAGGGGAAGGCGAGGGGGGTACAACCAATAAGGGTACAGGGATTTGCATATAACCAATAGACAACCAAGTATTCAAGAACTTGCCAGAACATAACCATATATGGAACATTACATAACTGGGTAATAAGCCAATGGAAACAACTTATGCAAACAGGAACCAAAAGGGAACTGACAACTGAGTCACCCTAACCAGACCGACGATCTCAGGGGACAGCGTGCTAGGCTTCTCGCCACCATTGTTGAGGCCTGCTGGCTGTGGCCCTGGCCGTGCACGCTGCCACAATATAATACAATGTTTAAAGTGTAAATTGTTTTACAAGTTTGCTATATATATTTGCAGAAAGAAAACAATAGATAACAATTTTTGATTACATAATTTATAAAACAAACCCCATTTTTCCAGGTGAACACAATTACTCGTCATGGCATATGGGAGCATATTAAGATTCCATAGCTGCAGTGGATTTTTAATGACACTACTAATAACAATAATTGGAATCTTTGTCATTTTTCTTGTCTTATTATTGTATTATTCCCTACTCTTGCTTACACATGCTTTTTCTTTCTTCCCTCTCGTTTCCTCATATATGCATATTTATTTTGAAAACTAAACTAAACAAACATCTGGTAATAAATCTTTCATGATATTCATGTTGTTTCTCACATTTCTTTCTTTCTGCTTTATCATCTGAACTTTTAAAGAAAGATCTATATACCTGAGATAAGAATATACACATCTATCATATATATATATATATATAAAATATTAAAAATATAAATATATATCTGTGTGCATGTATATATATGTGTATATATATATGAATAAGTTGTTCAGTAGTATCTCATCTAATAGTGGGTTCTCATGTTGGATTTTTCATGTAATACAATGCAACTTTAGTGAAAGTCAACAGAATGAGTCCTGTGGTCATTAACTCACACTGACCACATAGTCTAAGATCCCAATCCATAGTAGTCACCTGTCTAGAGCATGCTGTGTTTTCCAACTCTCCAGGAAGTTTAAGTTTTTATACGAGTGCATGACTGAATTTCTCTTTAAAATGACACGTTAGAGAATGCATTACAATTGTCCTTCAGACCTGGTAACAGGCCATAGGTCTCTAAGATAGAAATGAGAACTAGGCTTTGAGAGCTCTTAAGCTGTGAGTTACTTAGTGCTTATGCCTCCTGAATCCCTATTACTTTGTTCATATTGTGTTTCCCTAATGTCCAGTGCAGTCTTCAGGGAATCTGCCTTGTTTCTACTCACACACAGTAGAGAGAAGGCAGTGAGAGCATTGGAAATCAAAACAGGAAGATAAGGTGGAAATAGTGGACTGGAAAATTGACAACAGTGATTGAAAGGCACTGCAAGAAGACACAGGATAGGGCCAACCTCTAACCCAGATGCTGACCCCAGCTTATAGCTTTGGGTGGTACAATTGCCAGAAACTGACCACAGAGTTTTTAAGGCAAGTGATTGGTAGGTCTTTTGTTGAGGGTGATCTTAAGCATATCCCTATATGCTGATATATACATCTAATTTTACTTACCCCACTTGCAGCTGGGTTCTAAAAATATCTATAACGTTCCTAAAAACACGCAGTGAAATAAAGCAATTAAGTGCTCAGAAAATCTCCAATATTTAAGAGTTCTTCCTTCATTTATTTTTCTGTACTTTGATGTTAATCACTGGTTTAATCAGTTAATGACATTAAAATCTTTGTATTTTATGACCAAACACAAATTGTCCAAGTAAATGTTCTATGAAGGACTTCGGTCTCAAATCAAAATAACTTCTTTAATCTAATAAGCAAATTCCTTAAGAAAAATATTGCTGCCTCTTAATTTCTTAATTTGGCCTGCTCTTTTCATCAGTTTCTTTTCCTTAATTCATAGCATTGTGAAATCACAGAATATCTCTTGTTAGAAAGGACCATATGACTAAAAACATCATCCAGATATTCTCTGAACTCTGACAGGATTTGTGCCATGGCCCCTTCCTTGTAGAGCCTGTTTCTTGTGGAGCCATGCTCTCAGTGAAGAACCTTTTTCTAACATCCAATCTGAACTTCCACTGACACAACTTCACTCTATTTCCTTGTGTCCTGTCGCTGGTCTCCAGAGAGAGGAGATAAGCACCTGAAGTCACCCCTCAGCCTTCAATTCTCCAGGCTGAACAAAGCAAGTGACCTCAGCCACCTCTTGAAAGCCTCACCTTTGAGGTCTTTCACCCTCATTGACCTCTTCTGGACACACTCCGATAGTTTGATTTTCTTCCTATAAGACACGCAAAATTGCACACCATAATTGAGGTGGTGTCACACAGATGCAGAGCAGAGTGGGACAATCCCCTCCCTTGCCCTTGCTGTATATGAAGCATCCCAGGACACAGCTGGCCTTCCTAGCTGCCAGGGCACTACTAACTCAAATTTGTCATCAACCCAAACCCATAGATCAGTTTCTGTAGGGCTGCTCTCCAGCCTGTTATCTCCCAATTTGTATGTAAAACCTGGACTACCCCATCTCATTGTGTCTGTTCATACTAAGTTTCATATTGTTGATGATATCCAGATCTCACCTAAAGGCCCTTCTGCTCTCAAGGGGGTCCGCAGCTCCTCCTAATTTAGTATCATTGGCAAATTCATTTAATGTACAGTCAAGTTATTTCAACCAGAAAGAAAAATTTTCATGCATGAGTAACAAATATTTAGTGAGAAGTCAAGAAATGGTAATGAAGTCTGCTTAAACACATATGATACCTGTTATTATTAATTATGCTGAATATTGCTATGACTAGAAAATAAGAGGAAACTCCAAGTTTGCCTGACCAAAGATGGAGTATTGGTACCTTGAAGAACATGCAGTATAAACATGCAGATGAACTGGATGTAAGAATAGTGACAATAAAGTCAACTGAATTGTGCTGTCAGCAAATGTCTTTCCAGGTTTTGGTGGAGGTAGGAGGCCAGGTAGGGGGCAAACAGGTTAATTAACTAGAAAGGAATGAAAGTTCTGTGTCAGCAGCAGAGAGGGAAAGGGGAAGTAAAGAGATAAAGTGAGAAAGAATGAGAAACTCAAAGTATGCTCTAGGCTCTTCCTTTCATTAGGTCAGACACTTATCTCTGATAGATATTATGCAGATCATAATTAATTCATGACAAAATTGGAGCTGTCTTCCTGGCTTATGTTTAGAATTTAGAGTTATTCACCACTTAACACAGAAAAGAGTAAATACTACTTAATTGATCCTGAAATTAACCCACTTATAATTCAACCAATGACAACAGTTTTCACTTCCTATCAAAAAAGAACAAAACACCCTCAAACAGTCATAAAGTGATTAGCCATTACTTTTAGCTGGTGTCCCATACCACCTACTTTTGGATGGTATACGGCATCACATTACCAGAAACCAGTATTACTTAGTGCTCGATGTATTTTGGAATTCTTGTGTGAAATGCTCTTAAAACCCTCTACTCACAAGCAAACATTTTACCACATGAGAATACCAGTAATTGAAAATGCTAATTAAATGCATATTTTTACATTTAAAAGTTATGTTTTCTTCTCCCTAACTTATGGCACAATCCATTACTTTTGAAATTAATTATATGTCCTCTATATTTCGTGAATCTATTAGAGTTGAACTCTTGGTTTCATTTTTTCCCTTTTTTTTCCTCTTTCTTTGTCTCTTTTGTGTGTGTGTGTGTGTGTGTTTGTGTGTGTGTGTGTGTCTTGACCCAAATATCTATATAGTTCTCTTTAATATTCAACTATGTACTATGGTCCTGTATATATTCAATTCAAATATGAAGGTCACAGCTTTTTCTACTGGTCTAAAGACATGGTACCTCTCCACAAGTGGAATTATAAGACACTAATGCATATAGACCAGGCACAAGCTGACATGAGTTGGAAGAGAAGCAACTATTGTCAATATATCCATCAATATTATCAGATGAGAAGGAATCAAACTGCAGACACAGAGAAGGATCAACTTTAAGGTAGACAAATTCCTACTTCTTTTGCATGCCATAATGAAAACAGAACTGTAGGGGTCACATCAGGGTCTTAATTCTAAAAATAAACTACTTTAATAATGGAAGATTCACAAGTATCTTAACATAAATTTCACCCATCTGAAATCAGATTTAACCTCTTCTAAAAAGACATTGTCAAAGTATACAGATAATATCTCTTTTACATGTTACTTCTTTAGTAAATCCATTAAATTTATTTTGTTGGAGGGGGAAATTTTGCTCTTAAGAGCTAATTACAGGTACCAAAGAATGACATCTAATTTTTTTTTGGTGGGTTTTCTCAGAAAAGTAGCTCATAATGTAAGAGGCATCAGACCAGAAATCAGTGTTTTGCTGGTTGCCTAATGCCATTCCCAGGGTGCCATCCCTCTCATGCTTATGGCAGTGGCTATATTTCACTCCTTGTTGCTTTTCAGTGCTAACAGCAAATAAATGAAAATGCCTTTTCCCTGGTCATTCCCCTAACTGTGCTCACAGCCTTTGCTTATCTAGCATGTATAGGCAAGTTGACATTTTTCCCAGCATAAAGTGCATAGAAATGTTGGCAGCCATAGAGCTCTGGCACAAGCAGCCAAGCTGATTTTCACAAATGGACACACAAGTGCTTAGGTCTCTGTTAGGGATTCTAAATCCCAGAAAGTATGCCAAACAGCTGCTCTGCTATTGTCCCAACTTTGCTTTCACTGGGCGATAAAATGAGTGTTATTTGCCTTTTGTAATCACTATTTATTTCTGCTTTGCAGTTGATACAAACATTGAAAATAGCTGGTCACAAAAGACTTCATGATCCAGATGCCAAATGACCACATGGATGCATCTGGGGCACCTTGCAGATTAAGGCACCAGGCACAATAAAGACACATTTGGTGCACAAGAACAGGACCTGGACTGCACGTGACAGTTAATTGAATGAAGATTGCAAAGCTGGCCTTGGGATGGCATTCAAAATGTATGGAAATATCCAATTATCAAACTCAGTGAAATCTCCACAGCTGATGGTGACTCAATGTGTTCTAAGCACTGGTATTGAAAAGAAACCCAATGTTTCAAAACTAGAAAAACTTGTAAAAGTCATTACCTTTTCTATCTCTTCCTGCTGGCTGTGGAAAGCACATTGAAAGCTGTGCTTACTTTACATTTTTACCATTTTCAGGTAGTTCTCTCCTTTATTAGAAGAGGTACTTGTTGAACCCAAGTGAAGGGTAAGAAAGTTCTAACTAGGTTATTTACTGTAATGTTATTATAGCTGGTTTTTTGGGGATTTTTTTTGGCAGCATGAAGTTGCACAAGTACATTATGGCCTTCGTAACTATATTTTCTCTGTTAAACATTTCTCTGCTCAACTGTTAAACACTCTTCTGGTAATTTTTCAGATTTTGCTCTTTAGGGCTAATTTTTCAGAGATGTGTCTTGACAGGATTTTACACAGTATAATCACGCTCTTTATTTTTACATTCTTTCTTTCTACTCTTGTTATTGTTTTCTACGTCTGTGTGATTTGTCGTCCCTTGCTTTCTTTTTGATCAAACACATATCTCATTTCAGATTGTTCTGTTTATTGTTCTCTCAGGCTATAGCCAAAATATTTTTATACAACAGTTAAAAAATTCTATATAATGCAAAGCAGGTAAAGAACCTCATGGCAAAATGTTAATCCAAGATATTTAAAAGCCAGATTCCATTAACTCTTTGTTATATTCTTGTTATATGACTTTATCTTACCCTGAGATTAGCTCAGTTGGTTTGAACATGCTGCTAATAACACCAGGGTTGTGAGTTCAAACCCTTACGGGTAATTCACTTAAGAGATGGACTTGGTGATTCTTGTGGGTCTCTTTCAACTCAGAATATTCTGTGATTCTGTAATCTACAGCAATAAAAAGAAAACAAAGAGCAAATCCATAATGTTTTGCATTTTATGTGAGCACCCCCATTACTAAACTAAAATGGTCCTTGACATCTCCAAACACAGTGATGCCTGAGTCTGTTGGCTGTTCAAGAGTACCTGGGTTCCAGGGTCCAGAGACTTGCCAGTTGCCCAGGTAGGATCATCAGAGGTGGTGTTCTTGAACCTGCTACACCAGGACAACCTGATCCTGGTCCTTAAAGGAGCACTCGCAGATAGGGGCCAAATATATGGCAGAGGAGAAGTCAAAGTGTAACTCTCACTACAGCCTGTCAATTTTACTCTTAGTGATGTTAGAAATCTGCTTTTAAATTCCTGGTCAGTTTTAAATAGATCAATTGGACAATTTTCCTTCATCTCCCTTATTTTTCTTATTTTCACTGTATCTAAATGTGATGCAAACCTGGAAGCTCTCTGTCCTACTGCATAATTGTTTACTTAATTCTGCGAGAACTGCAAATATTCTACCTTCCTAGAAAGGAGGCTGTGGTGGATTTTTCATAATTAAGAACATTTGATCTATGAATTTTGTCATGATCTTTAAAATAAATAAATATAATATAGGCGATAGGGGGCAGAGGTTGTTTTTTTTTTTTTTTCCAAAGGAAATAAATTATTCCAACTCTTATTTTCATCCTGAATCAGAATAACATGGCAAAACATCAAATTCATTCTTGCACTGGAAGCTTAAAAAACTTTCCTTTAAACAACATTCTGGTTTTAGTTTTTATAATCATGCCTGTTAACATACTATAATTAAATAACTGTAGGCCAGCTGTCTGAGATACCCTGGACAGAAGGATACTGCTGCATGCGTGTACTCTCAGGTGCACAGGATTAACCACTGTTTGTCTGGGATATGCAGCTGTCCAGCAGCTCCATCTTAGTTACTGTCACAATTCCATCAGGGATATGATTGGGGGTGGTGGGGATATGACTATCACTATTACTGTGTTTTATTTTAATTCATCAAGCTACTGTTGGATGCTTGCTTTTTTCTCAGTTTGATACAAACATGAACACCACGGGGATTTATTAAAATTCCATATGCACTATGAACTCCAAATGTGAGATAAGCCAAATCATAGTATAATCTGCCCTAGGAGCTTTAGCCACACATTCAGAAGGGAAAGTGAATTGCTTTATGGGAGATATAATTAAATCTGTAATTTCTCTCTGTAGAAAACCTCTATGAGCCATCCTAACTAATGCTGTTACAAATTTCCATAGGGACTAACACAGGGGTAAACAAATATTGAAACAGTTTTTTATTTCATTTTGTAAATGAAAATGTCAGGAATCTACTTGCCCCAAGAAAAAATACTATATTTAAAATTACCTAAACCAAATTTTAATGTTGTAGTAAAATTGAAATTTCAACAGTAAAAAAATTCATAATAAAAATTTTGAGCAAAAATTATCCAAAAATTCCACAAGTTTACTTCGAGAACATTTCAAATCACCGTAAGCTATCAATGCCTTTAGTGAACTACTTTTGTAGTAGTATTCTCAAAAAGAATATATTAACAATTAACTACTCTTAGGTCTCATTCTGTTTGTCCTGAAATTAATGAAGTGTTGTTAATTATTTTCTCCAATTTTTACAATTAACACTGTTCATCAAATCGACTCAGCTCAGAGAAAGTAAAGACATTTCTCATGTTGTATCTCCTTGGTGATGTAAATTGGCAGAAAAGGTAGCAGCATGACTTAAACATGTTGCTGTTAAATACCCAAATCTGTGGCTAAAAATTAGTCGGAGTTGATATGAACATCATGAAATTCCACCATATTGTGTTGTGGTAAGCTATTTGCATGTGGATACCCAGAGTAAGGAATGGTTCTTTACTCATTGTATGTCATGGTATTCCTATTAGTTCTCTGAAATTATATCCATACAGTCTTTATTACCATTGCCATACTGCAACTGCCATATTATATTTTCACAGTATAAAAATAGTTATTGCTGAAAAGTAAAGTAATAATACTTGAAATTTAAGAAGAGGGACTGCATTATGAGAATTGGCAAAATAGGACTACAAATGAAAACGCTGGTACAGTGAATTAACACTTAATGGACACAGCGAAAGTGGAATCTATGTGTATGCAACAACAGACAAATCTGTCCCAGCAGTGTCTCCAAACATTCAGAGTCAGCAACACAGGAGGGAGAAGGGAATTAAGTGAGAAAGCAAAGGGGGAAAGAAGGGGAGGTATGACAGTAAAATAAGTGAGACCTGTGGAATGAGAAGAAAGTAAACTGTAGGTTAGGCATTGAAAAAGAATTAGTTAATAAAGAGGACATGGCTTCAGAGGATAAAATCATTGAATTGCTTACAATTCAAGAATATTTACTGTTCCAAACTTTATTGCCTTCCTGATTTTTAAATCCTATACCCGCTTTTAATTCCTTTCATATTGCTGCTTATATTCTAAATAACAAGGCATTTTCATCCTTTAAAAAAGCAGCAGACTTCACCCTTTGTTGCATAGCACATAAGCTGTCATTGTGTTGGGATTATGATAAGAGGCTAACTTGATTTATGTAAAAATAATGTGGGGGTTTTTACAGAAGAAGGCACTAAGAGAAACATGTAGATGAGGATCCAGAGTCAGCAGGATAATTAATTATTTTCTATGAGAGTTTGGCAGTTTGAGGTATACACTACAGAAATGACTTTTCATGCAGAATTCTTTAAAACTCTTGTACATTGTACCATCTGCCCTGGAGTTCTATTTCCAGATCACTTTTTGAAACATCTTGTAATACCACTGTGTATTTGCAAATATTAGTTATATTTTAGCTCATTCTTTTGCAATATGTATACTCACATATATAATTATTTCCTTATAGTGTCCTCCACACCATATGTTAATGGATACTGTAAAGAAATGGCACTTAAAACACATGCACAGAGATAGCCATAGATGTCTCTGTCCTTAGCTTTCCTTCCCAAGTAATTAATACCAAGATGAAGAAAGTTAAACTGCAGGACATCATGGTTCTTTGCTTTCTAACTTATGGACTGATGGTCTTCAAGATTTTTATACATTTCTCAACAAAATAAGCAAGGAAGAAGCAGTTAGTTCATCCCTGCATTACTCTGTGATTATTCTGTGATAGAATGTCTCTGATCTTTAGCCAGGTTGGAGCTGCATATGATCACTCAGTGTTTCTTGCTGAGCGTGTTAAGAACATTGGAAAAAATTATCAGGCAACAGCCCAGGACAAATGAAAGGTGCATTCACATAATGCTTAACTAAGCTGTAGAAATCATCAGTACAGACTGTCATACAAATGACATATCATAAGGATTCAAAAGAGATTAGATGTTCCAGTAGAACTGATTTACACAAAGCCTTGGGTATTCTACAGAAACAAACTTGCCCTTGATAAACCTCCCCTACCTAATGTCTACTATTGGCCATTTTGGAGTCAGGAGAGAGGACTAAGAGTATTGTTTACAATAACATGGTCATTCCTATTACATGTTCCATGCTCACAAACTGGTGTGCAGAATAAATTCTTCCACTTTCTAATGCATGGGATCTCTTGATGACCATGACAAACAGAATGGATTTTGGTGCAGTTTATAAAACTTTATAAAACTGTATAATTGCATTTATAATGCATTTATTATTACATTTATACAATTTTATTTGAGTAATCCTAGCATTCTTGGGTTGCACTATCACCTCATTCACTCCTAATAAAAAAATATGCATTCTACTAAAGTTTCAGGCACAGTTGTTTTTCATATGGAGCATTTTGCCTTTTGTGCTTTGAAAAGCCAGCTGTCTACCAATTTCAGATAACCTCTTTAAGTACAACAAGAATATTATAGGACTTTGAAGACCTGAAAGCACTCCTTGTTGCTGTCCTGTAAAAAACTGATCATTGCAGTACACTGACACAACATTCTTTTTCCACGTGTAATTTTGCACTTAATATTTACATCATTAAATTTTAACATTAATTCAAATACATAATTTAATACAAGTTTTTTCACATGTGTAGTGTTTCTATTTGACTCAAAGAAATTTTATACTTCAAAAGAAGAGTGAACGTAACTTCTTGGTGGTTCAGATCCAGGGAAATGATGCAGTAGTTTCATTTAAATTAAATTGCAAATTCTTATGTCATGTCTAGCATTAATCTGTGCATGCTCTTAAAAAATAAAAAGAAAAGTGGCATATTCCCTGTGTTTACAGAAAGACAGAATGAGTTGTAAGGGACCTCTGAATTTAATCTTGCCCATCCCCCTAATCAAGCAGAGCTCGGGACCATGGCTTTTGAACATCTCCAAGAATGGAAGCTTCACAAACTCCCTAGGCAACATGTACGTATGCTTGATTTCTCTCCCAGTAAATGTTTAGACAGAACATCCTGTGTTGGCTTGTGCCCACAGCCTCTTGTCCTGTAACTGTGTGGCCCTGAGAAGAATTTTTCTCTGTTTTCTCTACCCTTCCTAAATATTCTTCCTTCAGGTATTTATAGACATTGATGAGATTCCCCCCTCCAGCCCTCCTCCAGGCTAAACAGGCCCAGCTCTTTCATGGGCCTTCATTAGACTGTCTCCAGTAGCTCTAGTGCTGAGTAGAGGGGAAGGATCACCTATGTTGGCCTGTTGGCAACATCCCTCCTAATGCAGCTCAGCATATTCTTGGTTTTTGTTGCCATGGGGGACATTACTGCCTCATGGTCTACTTGTCCACCAGAACACCTGGGTCTTATTGCGCAAAGCTGCTTTCCAGCCATACAGACCTCAGCATATATTTTTGCATGGGCTTTTCACTCTTCGTGCACAACTTTGCACTCGCCCCTTGTTGAACTACGCAAGGCTCCTATCAGCCCATTTTTCCAGCCTGTGAAAGTCCTTCTGGATGGCAGCATGACCCTTTGAGGTCTCAGTCACTCCTCCTAGTTTTGTGTCATTGCCAAACTTGCCGCAGGTACATGCTGCCCCACTATTCAGATCATTAAGGAAAATACTAAACACAATTTTACTCAATATTGATCCGTGAGGTAAACTGCAAGGGATTGTCCTCCAATGAGACTTCAAGACATTGATCACTACCCTCTGAGCCTGACCATTCAGCCAGATTTCAATCCATCTCACTCTTTGCTCATCCAGACTAAACTTCATTATCTTCTTCATGACGATCTTAGAAGCAATAGTCTTCAAAGCCATATTGAAGTCTACCCTCTTCCCACCTACCAAGTTAGTTATTCCGTCATAGGTTATCAAATTGGTCAAGCATGACATTCCTTTGGTGAATCCATGATGAAGACTCCTACTGATTTTCTTGTCATTTATGTGTCTGGAATTGATTTTCAGGATTAGCTGCTCCATCACCTTCCCAGGAATTGAGGTGAAGCTGACAAGCCTACTCTTCTTGACCTTGAAAGTAGGAGTGACATTTCTTTTCCTCCAGGAAAAGGGCACTTCTCCTAGTCACCATGATTTCAATCAAATATTTTCAAAAAGGACCTTACAATGACATCTGCCTGTGATTTCAGCACTGATAGGTGTATCCCATTAGGGCTTATGGGATGTCCAGCTTGCTTAAGTATTCCATGACCTGGAAGGAGGTTGTCCACCAATGATTTTCACCAATGTTATGTGTTCCTTGCTCCTACCTTTCCCTCTGGTCTCTGGGACCTGAGATTCTGAAAGTTTGGTCTTGCTAGTAAAAACTGAGGCAAAGAAGACACTCTACTTCAATTTTTTCCATATCCTATGTAACTAAGTCTCTCATTTGGCAGCAGGCATACCTTTTTCCTAGTCTTCTTATTTTTACCTAAGGATTTATAGAAACCCTTGTTTGCTACAACATTTCGGGCCAGATTAAATTCCAGTTGGGATTTATTTTTCCTATTATCATCCCACAATGTCTCTGTATATATCCTAAATTGCCCTCCAGGCATTTTTGACTGACTTTGTATTCATTGGAATGGAACCCTTTTCAGCTTGGAGGAGGTAATCCTCGAATATTAACTAAATTTTTTTGCACCCTACTTTCTTCCAAGGACTTTATCCCATGCTATTCTACCAAATAGATACTTAAAAAGACCAAAATCTGCTCCCCTGAAGTCTAGGGTTGTGAGCTTGCTTTTCCCTTCCACTCTTCCCTCATGATACTGAATTCCACTGTCTCGTGCTTATTGCAACTAAGGCTACCTTTTACCTTCACTTTCCAAATGAACACTTCATTGTTGCTGAGTTTGAGGCCCAGCACAGCACCTCTCCTTGTTGGCTTTTGTCTCATCGAGGTGAGGAAGTTGTCATTGATGAACTGCAGGAGCCTCTTGGTTTACTTACACCCTGTGTGACAGCCCATCCCAGAAGATGAGAGTAACCCCGATTCTTGTTAATAGATCTCTTGGGGCAGATTAGAGCAAAACTACACTGAATGATTGGTGTGTGTAAATATATATACATAGAGTTTATTTTAGAACAATTTGGTTGCAAAAGAAAGCAGGTATGCAGCTGTTTACATTATTATTGTCTGCACTAATATCATAATATGAAAGCCTTTCAATATGAAAGTGCAAAAATATTGTTTAAGGAAAAAGAAAGAGAGAGAGAGAGAAAGGATAAGAGTGTGAAAATCTCACCACCTGTCAACCTGTGATGAGTTGTCCGTGTGTCTTGATTTGTCAGAAGTGGGGCAAAATAAAAAGTGGCCATAAAACACAAAATCAAACTAGTGGGGACACCCAGGTTCCCCTGTGGGGTAGCTTTCAGTCCTCTGGTGAAAGGCCTCAGATATGAGTGTGGAAGCGCTTCAGGGATCTTTGATGGTTTCTGACAGCTTCTGAGACATGAGAGTTGTCTCTCATGTCAGCACACTTGGGCTAGGAATGCCCCTTCAGACCTCGCCCAGAGGAGTGGAGGAGGGGGAGTTTTACAGCCCAGTGCTTTGTGTGAAGCAGGACAATTTGGCATAACAAGAGGCATGATCCTATCTCCATAGGATTTGTCTCTTATCTCAGTCACAGCCCATCATTCACAGTGTGTCTTATGAGATCACAGGTAAGACATTACACACCCAAGAGCTCAGCTACTCCATCTCCAAAGCTGGCTTCAACAAAGCACCTTGGTGCTTCCACAAATGGGGAATGTTTTGAGTCACTAACCCATAACAACCCAGTCTCTCACACCCTGTATTTTTGTCGTGGTTTGAGCCACCCCAAAGCTCCCACAAAAAGCTGCTTTTCTTTCCCCTCCCTGTGTTCAGTTGGACAGGGGAAAGGAATTTCTTCCAAGGTGAGATAAGGGTAATGAGAGAAAAAAAACCCCTCTAATTAAGCAGTGTGAAACAGGCTCAAAACTTGAAAGTGGTAAGTGAATTTATTACAAAGTTAAAGCAGTAAGTAAAACATTTTCTGAAACACTTTCTCCCCTCCCCCTTCCCCCACACCCCAAAATCGCTCCCTCCTTCCCTTAGAAAGTAAGGAGA
>VZRZ01005127.1:44671-64938 GCA_013398175.1 Climacteris rufus | reverse complement strand
CACAAATGACTCCCTCAGTCCCCAGGAGCAAAGGCCTCATTATCTTCATCGGCCCCTACCAGACCAAAGTCCCTCCTGTAGGAGTCCACCCCTCCTGCTCCGGCATGGGTGGATCTCAGCTCGTTCGTGGACCCTCAGAGTGCAGAGAAACACTGCATTAGTACAGTCCTCACCACAGGCTGCGAGGATGTCTCTTAGCTTCGATGTTTGAAGCACCTCCTCCCCCTCCTTCTTCTTCTGACTCTGATGGTGTCCATATCTGTTGTTTCTCCTACATGCTGTACTCCTTCCCTGTTTATCTACATCTACTGGCACACATGTGCATACTACCATGACTCCTTCTTAAATGTGTTGTCACAGAGGTGTTACCTTCTTCTTTAATTGGCCCGGCTGTGGCTTCCACAGCATGTCCATCTTCAGGGCCATCAAGGATAGGCCCTGGCCAGACAGCTGTGGAAGATTCTGGCATCTTTTTACAGGAGCCATCTTTCTGGCCCCTACCATGCCCAAAAAGCCAGACCCTGTCAAACCACCACAGTTTTCCCTTTAGCAAATAACAGGTTGGTTGAAGTCCCCGATGAGGACAAGGGCCCGCAAATGTGAAGCTGCTCCTATCTGCTATATATAGGGTGTATGTATCCACTTGATCCTTCTTGTCAGGCAGCCTGTATCAGACAGCCACTACTCTTTGATCATTACCCATCAGCTCTTAGCTGGCTCATCACAGTCCCCAGGCAGAGTTCCAAATATTCTGTCTCATATAAAGAGCTACTCCATCTTGTCTTCCAAGCCTGTCTTTCCTAAAGAGCCTGTATCTCTCCATTGCAACACTTTAGTCAAATGATCCATGGCACCAGGTCTTTGTGACCCCAGCAGGATCATAGCTCTGGAACAGAGCACAGAGCACAGAGCATAGAGCACAGAGCACACAGATCTCTAATTTATGTTCATGCCTCGTGTTGTGAACATAAGTGTATGTAACATCCTTGTAACACCAGGATGTTACAAGGCAACATTCATTGTATCATATGTCTTTATAAAAGGACTTATAAAAGTCCATCTACCTTCATAGTAATCAGATAAAACTATTTCTTGATTTTTACTAGTGTTGCTGAAATACCATTTTTTGACATGGTAGAGGTTAACATTTTTATCTAGTTTTGTTGATGAATGCATCCAGTGCAGGTAGCTTGGTTTGCAAGCTGCAGTGTGAGCTGCAGGTTGAGCTCTGGGTGATGAGACCCCAAGGCAAGAGGCTGCCGACCCTTTGTACAACAAAGCACCCAGCAACCTGCGACCCAGCCGGGGGGATGGGATATGGCAGGAGCCCACAGCCCTCAGACTCTCCCTCTCACTCAGACTGCAAGGGTGTAAAAGCCTGAGGGTTCCTTTGTTTTGTGTCCCTCCTTGGAGGCACCAACTCGAGCTTTATTTTGTTATTTAGTTATTGCACCATGATTTAATTATTTGAAGGATCTGAATGTCTGAGACTGCTATGGGAAACCTGGGACTGAGCCAGCGAGGAAACCTTGTGTGATTCTGCGAGTGTGGGAGGTGTCAATGTGAAGGGGCCTCAGTCCCAGCTCAGGTGGTGTGAGAGTGACTGTGCCAGAGGGCTTCTGGATGGTCAGACAGGAAGTTTCTTTAAGAGATTTATCTTCACCATAAACTGTTCTGTTCTAAACTATTGTTAACTTTTATTGCATTCCTTTCCCATGAAAAGGTGCTTAAATTTAAGTAGAGTGCAGCAAAGAAGAACCCGTTCTAGTGCCAAGACAACTTAAAAAGGTAAGGTGACCAAGAACTCAGAGGTTTTAAAAAGGTTTGCTACCATCTTAAAAATTCTCAAATTTTGCCTGTACAAAGAAAAATAAAGGGATTGTCTCCATAATTTATCACTGAAAACTTTCAGTCACATGCCAATAGAAAGAAGCAGACTTTTCTTAGGCTTCTTATATTTTAGAAGCATAAAGTTGAGGATGGTCGTATTTACAGCAAATGCTTTTTTTTAAGTAATTTTTCTCCTTTATACTTTTCAGTTGACTTTATGGTGCTCATAGGTTAATCTGAATGTTCGGGTATAAAGTGATACAAATAAGAACATTGTTGTATTTATTGTTGTTCTTATTCCTGTGTGGTTCTTTTTAAAAGACTGAACCTTCTGAGAAGGATGTTGAAGCATTTTCTTTCTCCACTAAAACCTCCCCATCAGGTTGCCCCTTGTTGTTCTGGATACCTTGAAGTATGGCCATATATTGAATTCTCCAGTCTTACCAGGTGAGATGGTACCCATCTCCCTGAGTTTAGGTGTTGTGATATTGTATTTATTATAATTAGTTATTAGGCAGCTTGCTATAGTTGGCTGTATAAAGGCACAAAAGCAGCGTTTGCAAACCAATATAATTTGTTCCATGCATGGCAATCTGCCTTAACAACCAAAGTCTGGAATCACATTTCTTCTCATTCTGAAGTCACATTGGGAGATTTTTCAGGTATTAGAACTGCACTTTAAGACCTTTATGTGGTCTGGTTTAAGCTGTCTTTGGGATTATCTTCTTGTGAAATCCTGACTTTTGACAACAGGTACGTTCAAATGGAAAAGAAACTTTGTCTGCTCCAGGAATAAATCCCATAAGTATTAAAAAAAATAAAAAAACCAAAAACTTTATCTAAGCCTATCAATCACCAAGTCATGTAGGAAAGAATTAAGACATCACTAAATAAACATGATGACTTGCTCTGTGCTGAAAATATTGATGTGGCATATTCAATATACAATGACATAAGAGAAAAATAGTTGTTTGGCCTGATTTATACACATGTAACCAGAATCTCTCCCAGATAGAAAAGTGAGCTACATGTTGTTTTATAGAGACACTTAGATATAACATATCTATGTCTTTTGGAAACATCTGGAAAAGCAGAGGAATTGTGGGAAAGTGAGAAACAAGCCTGGTGTTGATTTCTTCTCACTTAGGCTCAAAAGATAGTATAGCAAAGAAATGTAGACAACAAGTGCACCTTCATTTAAAGCAGTTAGTACGATCTTATCCCCTGCCTCAGTTTTGTGATGTTTCGTGGTGGAGGAGGGGGTGTCTTCATCAAGTTGAGAGAAAGAATGGGATCACCAAGAGTTCATACGAACTTCAGTTTCAGAAAATATAGCACTCATATGAAAAATCCTTTCTTGCATTATATGCTTTTTACTGATATTTCTGTTTCTCCTTTGTATTCTAGGAGAGTATTTTGTTTCTCACTGGCTTACATACTTCTGAAAAGAAGAGAGAAGGCCAAAAGACCACCAGAATATTTCTGCTTTTAAGGGAAAAAAATTGTTCTGTAGTATCAGACATGTGCGTAAGACAATGCAGATCACCAATTTCTATCCCAGAAACAAAAAATGTGCATGTGTGCATGAGCGCTGTGAAATTACATCTAATAGAAACACAGAGAACAGAGCAGATTAATTTGTGGATTAAACAAAATACTTTCATTTTCCTTAGGTTTACCTCTTAGAGAGACCCAAAAATTGGAAACCAATAAATATCATAACTTACTACTTCTTGTTATGGCAAGATTTTGTCATTAAAATAGGTGGATGGCAGTTGTTTGATATCTCTAATGATTCATAACCATATCCAGTGGACTATAACCCTGCTGACCCAGTGTATCACCCTATCCAAGAAGAAAATTATAATTGAGGAAAACACATACTTGAGTTTCATTTGAGTGAGGGCATCTGGGTTCCAACAATGGAGAACTAGTATTATCAATGCATAATTTTAAGGCACAGTGGTCCATGTCTAGTGCCAAAAAATAGTTCTGTACAGGACTCTGTTGTAGAAGTAATCCACTCTTTCTTTGACTTGTTTCTTTTAACTGCTGTAAGAAATGGGTGCATACTTAAACACCAATTAAGTTCTGTGGGAGATGTACAGGAAATATGAGGAAAAGCTCTCTGACTAGATGTCAATGCCTGAATTAAATTGCCTGGGAAAAATATTGAGCATTTCAATCACTGGGGTTTTTTTAGTTTATTTTCTTTTTTAGGAAAGAGTTAGCCAGAGTCAAAGTGATTCCCTTACAAGTATTTAACTAAGCAGTACAGAATGCCATCCAAATGGCCCCTCACTGATTTAGGGAAGGAATGAGGTTAAGGAAGCTATTGTTTATACATCTTGCCTGTGAACTGTGAGCATTTGGTTGAAATTCAGTGACTCTCTGAGCCTGACTAAATCCCAGGATTCTGACCTTTGAGCAGCCCTCCCCTCCTTTGCCTACAGAAGGATATTTCATTTGCTTATACCATATTACAGACATAGCATATAGCAAAGTGACTGATATATGGATGATATTCCCAATACCCTACCAAACTGATGGAACTAGTACACATAACAGATTCGTAGACTTTTGTCACACAGCTGGCCAAGCAGTAGCAGAAAACTTCCAATTGAGGCAGCAACAGAAGTGACAGAACCAGAGGTAAGCCAGCAGGAGAGCCTTGTGATATAATATACTACATGGCACCTAAGTTGTAGAAGTCAACATAATCAAATCTTCTATTATCCTGATATCTAGGGTGCAATGACAATTTTTTTTCTTTTTTTTTTTTACTGAGAGAATAATTTAAAAATCACATTAGAACACATATCTAATAAAAAGGACTTCAGTTCCTTTGCTCCATTTTATTATATATAGGGTTATATGTGCCTACAATTCTGGAAAGATACCAGCTGTTCCAAGCATTTTTGACCAGAATATTAGTGAAATAAGGAGAATAAGTGCACAAATAAGCAACTCACAATTCAACTTCTACGGAATGTTTTGATGAAGGTTTCATTAAATTTGTTGTTGTTATTGTTTGGCTCTTTTGATGTCTTATTTTGTATGTAATAATATGAAAATGGTAAGACTTTTTGCTGCTGAAACAACATGGTTGTATACAAATACAACCTGTAACATTTATCAAATGATTATGTTTTCCATACCAAAACCTCAGCTAGGTACTGAATATAGTTTTTTTTGTTGAAATGTTGAGAAATATTTTAAAATTATATAATATTCAATTCAATATTTCACAAATATGTATCTAATATTTATAATGTTTCCTTTGAATACACCATATGTTTATACTTTTCAATATCAGTGTTCTCAAAATTTATTTTATTGTAATAAAAAATGTGTTGTAATGTAACACTGTCACAAGATTTTATGTCTTATTTTATAAAGAATATTGAAAAAATAAACTTCTTTACATATGTTATCTACAGAATCATCAGATAATGTTTGCTATAAATGGAATTCCTCTTATGAGGACATAATGCAGAAAGTAAGTGTCCCATTGGTGAAGTGGATTTAACCCCATAAAAATAGTTTAGAGAGACAAGAGCGTAGGAATTGTCTCATGAGAGCTACTACAGACCTACTCTGAGTATTTTTAAACCCTATCATATCAACCCTATCATGTATTTAGATGGAAAACTTTACTTCTGCAGACTTCTTTACTTTGATTATTTAGAGGAGTGCACTCAACCAATAGAAAGATACCAACTTCAAAGAGAAAAGACAAAATTGGCAAAAAGGAAAATTCCCTCATTTTCAAATACAAATACAGCAGCTCTAGGCGATATGTTTCTGCCATGTTGAACATTTTTTAATTACATAGGGATATATGGAGATCAAGGAGTTTGATAGGAGGAAGAGTGGATTCTTCAGGAATTGCCATTGAGAGAGTGCATACAGGTTGACTACAATTTCAGCTTTCTTTGGTAGACTAAGATTTAAGTATCTGTCTAGAAAAAGGGCCTGTCAGAAAATGTATTGTGGCTTTCCATTTGGGAGAGGGCACTTTGTCCCTGAGGAAGCCTACATAAACTGTTTACAATGCAAAATTAGAAGAGATTAAACCTACCCTTGAACAGTTCTGACATACTGGAGTCACGCAATATAGGCGATTCTTTGGGTTGCTTAAAAATCATAGAATAGAATTGTTTTGTGTTGCCTTTATTACTTAGGGTGGGGAATGATTTCCTCTAGAGATTTACATCTTGGTTTCTTCTTTTTTTGTGCTTATCACACACATCCCTTCCAAAAAGAGATTGTTTTGACCAGAACTCCTCTGAATAAGGTGTGGGTCCCTGGCTCATGGTGCACTGCATTTCATTCAAAGCACAATTTTTTTGTAGAAAAGATTACACATACATACAATGCTGTATATTTGTATTAAATTCAGAATTATGTAAACATAATGTTTAGTGGATTTTAACACTAGTTTTCTTTAAGCAGAATACTTAAAATGGCCATGGTTTTATTCTTGATATCAAAATGCAGGTAAATAATGCTCAAAATTATTTTGAATTCCACTGATCATTGACACCAATGACTGCTCACCAGTGAGATGGTAGTATTTAGGTGCCAGCTGATACACAAAAACAGAATTAAATAAACCCCAAACCTCAAATCTTTAAATATATTTTTTTTTAATTTTAAAACTTCAATTTAAAAGAAAATAAATGTAACTCATGGAGTTTTCAGTCCTTGGCACTTCAAAAGATTTTGTTTCTGTATTTTACCTGTTATGCAAAATGTGATTGACTCTATGCCCAGCTTTGAGATCCTGCCAATAATATTGCATTTGATAGCTTTCTCTGCTAGGCCAAGATAATGACCGTGTTAATATATGAAAATAAATCACAGCCAGTGTATGCTATTTGTGGCATTAGGAAAATCTTTGAATAATAATAGTGGATTTTTTTGCCTTTTTTTTTATAAACAAATTAAGTTTGAGTGGAAGATCCCTTAAGATCAGTCATGTTGTTAGTGCAATGAATTGCAGTAAAAAGGACATGTATCAACTTGTAGCCTCTCCAGATGTCTGCACTGCTTAACCATCAAAGGTTAGACTTACCTTTTCCAGGCATCCTTACTGTGGCATCCTCTGGCTTTTGTTCAGCAGACCTTTGTTAACATTTTGAGGAATTTTCCTATTTAATTTGACTGTGAGTGAAAACATTATTAAATTATTAACATGCTGCTCTTTTTTGAACAGCAAGTTCTTGTTCACTCTAGGTTAACGCTACCCCAAGAGTAATAGTTCAAAAGTAATTATTAGGTTATTAATTTAACAAGTCTTTGTTTCAAATATAATCATGTTCAATTGTGAAAATAAAGCTATAGACATCATACTTAATTTTACCGTGGGAAAAAAAACAACTAACAAATGTCTCAAAAATCACAGAAAATATAAATGCCAGTGGCTTAGTAACAGCTAACACTTTATTGTTACTAACATTTCTAGATAAAAAAAGTTTACAGATCACTATGACTTCATAATGAAGTTTATACAGTTTTATATATGATACATAGCCATATCTACAAGTATGATAGACTGCAGTTCAGGCATGCTGATTATTTGCAGTAGAAATGGAGAGAAGGATCTGTGAATGAATTTATTCAGGGCGCCATGCTGTGACTTTTACATTAATCATGAAGCATCATGCTTATGTAAATGTGTAGCAGCCTAATTAGGCATACAGAGTAGAACGTTTGGAATAATGTTATGAGCTATTGGGCATTTGAAAGATGTTTCTTAGCCAAATTCTCAAAAGCAAAGTAGATCTGAGATGCCTTTTTACTTTTGCAAACAGGTATACAATTGTCTTAGTGCTTATTTCATGCCTTCAAGTTTGAAATAAAGCTTGATCCCAGTTGGCATGACATTTTCCTAGTCACTGAAAAGTAGCTGTGGATATTCTGAATCACTGACAAGAAAACAAAATGTTCATTCAGAGCTCAGACATGCTGAGAATTCTGAGAATCCTATAATATTTGGTGAATTTTTCTTGTATGTTTCAAGCATTCTGTCTTCTGAAAATATTGAGGTTGTATCTGGCACTTTGTTTCTTCTTGCTACAACATGTGATTAATCAAAATATCCTAATTCACATTCTGAGAATTCAATATCTTAAATGTAAATATGCAGAATATTAAGAATTCCACTTTAGAATACAAGGTTTCATTACACAAACTAATTCATACTCTTATCCAAAAATTACTGTTTAACAAAATTACTAGCATGTGTTTCCTACTCCTCACGAATGTTTGCCAGGTTTTCTTCACATCTGTTTAAAAGTTAAGCAGTAGTTCACTTACATTTTTGTAGCTGCTGTAGAGAAAAATAAATTAGTACTTACAAACCAAGTCACTAATGACATAGTAAACACAGCATAGAACAGCACTAAGCAATCCTAAAATAATAACACCTTTCACTAAATCAGCTCATCTTGTTTGCTGGGGTTTTAACATTTTATCTATATATTTTTCATTTGTTCACTGGTTTGTGTGTAGATCAAATTCCGTCTATATATAATAACAAAACACATGATGCTGTTTATGTGTACAAGAGTAATTATGCTTGACAACAAAAGCAAATGTCTGAAGACTGCCATAGAAAGAGGGAATGATGACCTTTTAACAAAGATGCCGATATACTTAGAAATATCTGAAGATGCTCTCTGCTGTGGTGGCTCATGATGCATGGAGATTCTAGTGGAAATTGGTGTTTCAGCTGCAGTAGAGCATCAAACGGAAACTGAAAAGTGAAAATTTTAGGTGGTAAGCAAAAGAGTTGTCTTTTTTAAAAGATATGAGAGAGAGTATGAGAGTGTGAGATTTTGTAGGTTTTAAATTGCAGAAGACACATCATCATCTGAATATCACATCACATCACAGGATGATGGGGAGGCTGTCAGTCTTCTTCCTGTCCAGTAGAGGAAAATTGGAGCCCCTTACAAGGAAAAACATTATGTATTTTGTTGTATTTTATAAGCATATGAATAATCCTGTGTTCTGAGAACACATCAAGAAAATCATAAGAAATTAATAATTTGTATTTACTTTTATTAATGATTAGTATATGCACTTTATAGAAGGCCAGAGGTTCATATTCCAAGTAGCTTCTGGATAGCAAACTAAGAGAATGCAGACCTTGAAAAGCTAAGCCGTCTTCCCCTATCCTATCAAAGTAAGTAAAACAGAAAAGGTGAAATTCCAGAATTTTGAAATTTACTGAGCAATTTCTATCAACTTAATTCTTTAACTTAATCATTCAATGAGTTAAAGTTATTAAAATTGGTTTTTGTTTTGGCTAAGGTCAGCATTTTTTTTGTATAAAAAGCATTTGCAGTAATTAGAAAAGGGAACCAAAAGTGAAGTGACTAACTTTTATCATACACGAGCATCAATTTTTCCAGTATGATTATTGTAGGCGTGTCTAAAAAGCTAAAAGTTAAAACAACAAACAAAAAAGTCATATGGATTAAAAAAATATTTTATTTTAAAACCTTTGTTAGCATTTTTCAAGCATTTATCAACATTTCAAATAGTTTTCCAAATAAACGTATCAAACATCCAGCTTTTCTGTTTGTTTCTTTTGTATGTCATACACTCATTCTCTCTGGAAGATTGAAATTAAGAAATAAAAGAAATTTAAATTTAAGAAATGTTGAAACCAGAGCATCCCCAAGTGCACAAACTCTTTCTATGTATGATTTCACTTAGAATCTGCGTGTTTGATTTTGGGGAAAAAAATGAAGGAAAAAAGTGAAAAGAAAATATTGTTGAATCTTAATGCACTGTATTACACTTGTCAAATATTTGTGTACACAAATTTTTCCAGAACATTTTTTAAATAAGAGAAAAAAGTAGTGCTGCTACGGCTGCTCACTTGAGAGAAATTGTAGATGAAGAGGGAATGTACACAGTGTCAGCAGAGACTAAAACAGAGATGTAACTTTTAAAAGATCTTGTACAAGTGTCCACCAGTTCCTTCAGGAAATCTTAGAAAAAACTATTCATGAAAAAAATTATCCTTATCTTTGCCTTTTTTTTCCAGTTTTTGTCACAGGTTCATAAAAGTAATATCTTTCTTAGACAAGTGACTACAGACTATGTCAAAGAGTGCTACTTCTTTTGGAAAAAATCCCACTTATTTTTTATTGAAAGCCCACGACATCATTAGGCACCATTGGTTCTGGACCTGATTGTCAATAGCATTCAGTCCTGAACCCATGTAATGCTTCTAGTGCTTTATAAACATTCTGAAATCTGTTTTCTCGTTTACATTTAGTTCAAACACTGTCTTCTACTCTGACTATTGTGAGAGTGCCCAAGAGGTGTCACTTCACATTTTCCCATTTTAAGATTTCAGTGAAGAAAAATGTTCCCTGGTTTCCTCTAGGATCAGAGTTCTGTCAGTGAGTGGCAGTCAGGAACTCTAGCTCTTGGTGCAGGTCTAGATGTGATGAGGGAAGAACCTCCTGTATAGACAGAGGGAACAATTTATGATGACACCTCTTAAATTTCAGCTCTGGGCTGCCTGGAGCAGGGTGGGCTTCCAAGAGGAAGTAATGAGACAAAAAGGTGAGTTCCACAAAGATAATCATCACCTGCAAATTAGCAGAGTTATATCTTCAATTTTCATTGTTTCAGGTAAATCATACTTTCCTTTTGACTCTGGAGAGTGAGCAAGATATGTTGTATGTTGAAATTCTCCTTAACTACTCTTAGCAGCTCTAAAAAAAGAACAAAATTTTAACTGAAAAACTAAAATAGTGCAGTAAGAATATAAGGACTAAGTACCATGTTTAAAAACACTTTACTATTATGACAAATCTTATTCTTTCAGAACACAGAGTAAGGATACTCTAAATTCACAGACCTGTCACTTAGGTAATAATATTAAAATTAAGATTAAAACCATAAAACCTAAATAATAAAACAAAAAATAAATACTGAACATCTTGGCTTTCTTGGGCAGCATTTTTAAATAGAAAATAAATTGAAAATATGTTACAAATATCTATTTTCTCCCCCAGAAACTCTGAAAAAGACAGTAGCCATTTTTCAGGCATAATCATTACAAAATGTTATAAATTTGGGTTTGTGAACAAGGCAAGAATATTTAAAACAAATATGTCTTTTGAATTAATCTAATATACTTTATTTTACTGTTAATCTGACAAAGTGTCCTTTCTTCTTATCATAGAAAAATAAATTTCAAAGCATAAACACCATTCCAAACTGAAGGATACCAAATGTAGGACTTTTGCTAGAAGTTTTAGGGCTGATGTTTGGACTGAGGTTATTTTATTTTTATCTTAAAAGGAGTTTTGCATGTTCCTTAATCTTTGGAACAGTTTTTTTGAGATCCTTTTACCTGCCAGCCCTTGCATCCATGTTAGGGTGATCTCCTTGGCTTCTCTAACTTGAATGTGGACTACAACACATTCTAGCAAGCTGACTTGAATCATCTGACACATGGACTTCAATCTTCCCAAAAAACATATGCATTCATATGCATATGAAGTGAAGGTATCTAAACTAAACTTCTTGACACCAAAGGAGTACTTATCTGACTGAAGATAAGATCTAAATTCTTGAAACAATGGCACTTTGGAAATGTGGTGCTATGAGTGTCAAAACATGTTCTCTTCTAAAATACGTGGCTAACTCCTCCAATTCATCTCCATATCCTCTAAAAATATTTGTGGTTTTCTATTTGTCTTCTTCAAAAAGTACAAGGTTTAATGTTGGTCATGGTCCTATTATCTCTTTCAAAGTGCTGCTTTTTCAAGTGTGTTAGCCACTTTGATTTATGAAACTTGACTACATTTTAAACAATGTAGTTCAAATGCCTGCATAGCAAGGAGGACTTTTCAGAAAGTTTGGGCATTATTTGACAGATATCTTAGATTTGTCTATGTATATCTCTTGAAAGGATATATGTGAATTATATGGACAATATATTTGTAGTATTACTGAGCTCATAAAGTTCAGTTTAGCCTTATACATAATTTAATTTCATTTTCATCTTAATCCCTGCAATCTGCATCAACTAATCATTTGGTATTTCCCTTATCTTCTTAAAGATTGTTAAGGAATCAGCCCTTCTCAAACCAGTGAAATTTAGACCTGTTTTAAAAACATATTAGGTCAATTTTTAAAAACTCTGCCTGAGTGACTTTTGCAGAAATAGGTTACTAATACTGCTTTTAATGGTCTCATAGATTACTGTCCTTACGGGTTAAATTTGTCTGTGTGTGCATGTATGCTTGCCAATTATCTTAAACTGGGAATTACACTTGTGTATTGAGGGAAAATGTCAAAAGCCTTGCTGAAGTCCAGGTAGCATCCACTGCTCCCCCCTCACCTCTTCAGCCAGTTGTCCCATTGTAGAAGGCAATCAGGTTGGTCAAGCATGATTTTCCTTTGGTGTATCCATGCTCACTCTTTCTGATCAGCTTGTCTTCTACATGCTTAAAGATGGTTTCCAGGATGAGCTGTTCCATCACCTTTACAGAAATGGAAGTGAGACTGACAGGCCTTTAGTTCCCTGGGGTCTCCTTCTTGCCTTTTTCTGAAGACCAGAGTGACATTTGCTTTCTTCCAGTCCTAAGGCACCTCTCCTGACTGCTATGACCTTTCAAAGATGATTGAGTGTGAGCTAGCAATGATGTGTGTCAGTAACCTCCATAACCAGTGGACATTGATTCCTTTGATATGATCTGCATTATATAAAACTTTATCTATATTAATAGAGATTATAATAATCCAGGATACTGGATTAACTCAATATCATCATAATTTCATTAATTAATTATTTCATTGAAGAAAAATTTCCTTATGTTGCAGAAACGAGGAGGAAAATGACAAGGATGAGGATGCTGGCCAGGCTATGACTTGGATAACTTATGGAAAACTAGCGGCAAGATTTACAGATTAATATCTCAAGAGGCCTTAGACAATAACTCTGCTTATCAGTGAATGAGTGAGAGTTGTTGATTCAGAACAGGATCTGCCTTTCTTTCAAGAAATCATTCCCTCTTTCATACAGTTTCTCATCACCAAATCCATCAGTGCCCTTTACCCTTGTGGGTATTTCTCAGCCGTAAAGAAAGTTACTGCAGAGGGACAGCCTACTGCCTAGGATTACAAATTACAGCAGAGGTCTCCTGTAGTAGACAGATCGCTCATCATAACCCCTGACACTTGTTTCTCAGAGGTCTTTCTGTTTCAGTCTAGTGGCAAGTGACTGTAACAGTGGATGCATCTTTTTATCTCTGCCTCACTGTGTTAACATTTCTGTTTTTGTATATATTTTGTGCAGTTCCTTATGTTGTTCCTTGAAAGACATCAGCCTCTTCTTCCTATCTGAAAATATTAGTATCCATATCTTACTCGAATAGGATCATTCACTGCCACTTTTTTTGCTGTATTTTACTTTTTAAGAGACCAGTCCTGAAGTTTTAAGTCAAATGATTCTTATTCATGGCCAGAGTTTGCTAATTTTTTTGGGTTACCTTGTGTTTTATTATCTCACTGTTTTCTATTGATGGAGGGAGAAAAACAAAGCTATGAAATCTTAATTAAAAGACTTGTCATAAAAAGAATACACTTTGCTTTAAGTTAGATGGTTATTAAAAGAGTGCAAGGCTTCTTCTGTGTTTAAATTATTCCGGTCTGTCAGTCTCTGAAGTCATTCCTACTAAATAAATTGACAGATTAGCAGTAAACAATATCTGAGTCCATTTGTAAAACATATGTAAAATATAATTTAGTGTTTACCTTACCTTTGCATGCATAATAACCACCCTTTGGTTTAAACTTCTTTTACAATAGCAATGATACCAAGCATGGTGTGAGCTAAGACAAACCCATTTTCATAATCTAGATGTATTTGGAAGATTTAGGATCATTCTTTTATATTTACATAGGTGCTCTGCATTTTAAATTGCTTTTTTTTTTTATAACTGGAGCAGTGCAAAATCTTCTTGTGATCTTTCAGAGCCGCAACTTTCAAAGTCCCTGATAGCCATTGCACTGTCACAAATCTCCTTTAAATTATAATGCTGTCTATGCGCACAATGCATTTGAGCTGTTGTCACAACTACTTCACAGTTTTCTAGAATGCCCGTTAAATCAGAAATGTTCCACAGTTCTTCAGTTGTTACTTAGACTTTTTTTTTTTCCTCATTGTGTTAAATTAGTTGATTCTTAAAATATTGATTTAGGCCCTTAGGGTTGCACACTGATCTAAGCCACGCTTGTTGAAAACTGAATTATAGATAAGCTCTCCCCGATACTGGAAGAGAATAGCTTAAATGTTCAAAGAGAAATTGACCTATTCATTTTAAACTTGAAAAATTTACTTCTTAGCACTCCTAGGATCACATAATACTTAAGGCACTCTAAGTTGGACAAAGTTATCAACAAAAATATTTGAGCAGGCTGTCTTTTAAAGAATTTATGCAAATTTTCATGTAATTAGCAATAGTGACCTTGTCTCAAATCAGAAAACATACCTTGTCTTTTATAAAATACACTGTGTCAGTCATGATAAAAGTTTCTTTGTTCCAAATTTTCAGTTATTACAGTTAATTTGAAAAACAGTAGTAGGAAAATCTAAGAGAATATAGACATGGAGTATTGCTAGCATTCTATTATTGGCATTGTCTTGTTCATTTACAATATATGTGAATGTAGTCACAAGGGCAAGGTGTCACATTAATGTTTGTTCTATGAATTAGAATTTCAATTTGTCTGAAATTGCCACAGACTTATAAGACTTTCCTCAGCTCACATTAGCTCCTTGTCAGAATCCTAACAAGCAAATAATATATTTTATATTTTGCATAAAATCCCCAAATTGTGATTCTTTGGAGAGGTTTTACTTCAAGGTACAAACTCTGAGCATTAGATTGAATTGAAATAATCAATTCACAGGAAGAAATATTGGGTAATTGGGGTAAGTTTCTTTTTAATGTTTCCTTCTAGGCCAGATTTGCTCCATATTCTTCATATCATTCTGCCATAGCTCTTCCAAGAGTAGAAAAATAAGGGTGGGTGGTTTTATTGCAAGAAAATACATACTCGTGAGGGCATCTGGAATCTTGTGGGGCTTTTTTCCTCAATCTACAGTTTAAATTATGAATAAATCTACTGGAATATGAACAATCCCTGCAGGAGAAAGGAGACAGGGAAAAGGGAGATTCTGTCACTCTTAGCTTTTTCATGACCTCCAGACTGGTAGTTAAGACTACAGTCAGGTGAAGTTCCTAAGGACTGGAAAAAGGGAAATATAACCCCCATTTTTAAAAAGGGGAAAGAGGAAAACCCAGCAAATTATAAACCAGTCTCACCTCTGTGCCAGGCAAGACCATAGAGTAGATTCTCCTGGAAACCGTGCTAAGTCACACAGAAAACAAAGAGATGACAGCCAACATGGTTTTATGAAGGGGATATTATGCCTGACAAATTTGGTGACCTTCTATGATGGAACTACAGAATTAGTGAACAGGGGCAGAGCAACTGATATTGTCTACCTGGACTTACACAAAGTGTTTGACACAGTTTTGCATGACAACCTTGTCTCTAAATTGGAGAGGCATGGATTGATGGGTGGACCACTGTGTGGATAAAGAACTGGCTGGATGACTACATGCAAAGTGTCATGGTCAACAGTCATTGTTCACATGGAGCCCAGTGACCACTGGTGTCCCTCAGGGTTCAGTACTGGGGCTGATACCATTCAACATCTTTGTTAGTGACGTGGACAGTAGGATTGAGTACAGCTTTAACAAGTTTGTTGTCACCAAGCTGTGTGGTGTAGTCAGTGTGCTGGAGGGCAGGGATGCCATCCAGAGAGACCTTGACAGGATCAGAGATGGTCCGATGCAAACCTCATGGAGTTCAACAAAGTGCAAGGTTCTGTACACGGGTTGTGGCAATCCCAGACACATCTACAGGTTGGGCAGAGAAGTGATTGAGAGCAGCCCTGTGGAGAAATACTTTGGGGTGATGGTTGATGAAAAATTCACAACGAGCTGGCACTGTGAGCTTGCAGTCCAGAAAGCCAGCCACATCTTGGGCTGCATCAAAAGGAGTGTGTACAGCAGGTTGAGGGAGGTGATTCTCCTTGTCTACTCTGCTCTTGTGAGACCCCACCTGAAGTGCCGTGTACAGTTCTAGTACCCCCAACTGCTAAAGCAAGTCCAGGAGAGGGCCACAATGTTGATAAGAGGACTAGACCTCCTTCCTTACAAAGGAAGGCTGAGTAAGTTTGGGCTGTTAAGCCTGAGGAAGAGAAGGTTGTGTGGAAACTTCATAGCAACCTTCAGCATTTGAACAGGGGCCTACAGGGAAACCAGGGAGAGACTCTTCATTAGGAACTGTAGTGATAGGACAGTGAGTAGTGGGTACAAATTGAAAGAGGAGAAATTTAGGCTTACATTAGAAAGAAATTATTTATTGTGAGGGTAGTGAGATACTGGAACAAGTTGTCCAGGGAGACTGTGGGTGCTACAACCTTGGCAGTGTTCAAGGCCAAGTTGGAGAAGGCCTTGAGCAATCTGGTCTAGTGGGAGGAGTCTGCCTATGGCAAGGGAGGCTGGGACTAGATGATCTTTAAGGTCCCTTCCAACCTTTAACTTTCTATCATTCTGTAACTGGATAGGCAAGTATCTTGTGCAAATGGAAAATAATGAATTTTTTTGGAAAGAAATATATGAAGCAATAACACTGGACAGCCCTCATACAAAACACTTACCACGTAAGTTGTATTTGCACTGCGTAACAATTCTTGTGTTTTATCCCGTGTAACAGGCAATGCTAAAGCAAACTAATAAGCCATGGTAAAGAAAGTGCAGTGATATCTAAGCACCCAGATCAATTAACTATGTAGAGGATAACCTGTGGCGGCGTGTGTGGCAAAAGCCACAGCCCCACAGGCTCAAGACTGGTGGGCACAGCCTGAGGTTGCCACAGTCTGAGGCATTCCCCCTGCTCAGGGAGAGGTTTTGGTTCACCCCCAGCGCCACTTGTACCTTCATTTACATATTTCAGTTGGTTACTACATTATGTTCTGGAAATTTCATAACAGTTCGGTTCCCTATTGGTTATATGTCAAGCCTTGTACCCCCATTGGTTACTTTCCCTGCTTGTATCCCCATAAAATCCCCCACTTTCCCTAAAACTTCGCCCTTGGTAGCTGACCCTTCAGCTCTCCCGGACCCCTGCGCCGCCTCTCCTGGACCCTCACCCACCTTCCCTGCTGCTTCTCCCGGGAAATAAAGAGCTGGAAATCACTTCCAAGGCCCTTCCCTCGGGTCTTTGCCTCCGCCTGCGCCTGCACCATCAGCCCAGGGCTCTCTTTATCACAAAGGAGCCAGCACCTAACGAGCTGCCGGACGACACCCTGTCTCTGGGGAAGCTGTAAGCTGCAGCCCCCGCACACCAGGGTCACTCCCAGAATATCGCTGAGCGGCCTTAAGCAGGCCCCTGGAGCTAGCGTTAATAACCTACCCTCAGAAGGACCATGCTATCATATCTATATTTTTCCTGGAACCCAAACATGGACCAAGTAGTTCAGGAGAAAATGCATTTTATTATCCAGAGATATTAATTACGCTTTTACATTTTCACCTATTCCATTGGCAGACTCTGTGTAAAACCTTCAAAAATCAGACCACAATGCAAACATAAAAGGATATAGGCAAGGTTTTGCAAGAAAAGACTTAAAAAAGAAAATGTGGAAGTATGAAGTGTACATACACATACATTGTGGTGGACTTTGGCAGAAAGGCTTTTCTTCCTGAAAGCAAAAAAAACAAGAATAAAGAAATAAACTTATGGATAGCTGGGCAGTGATATCTTTATCATGTAGCTGCCATGTTAAAGGACAGCATTCCGGATTTGTGTACTTTTCCCCGATCTTTGATCATAGATTCATACTTCTAACCATGGTTTTAGGTAAAGCAATAGCAGTGTTAGTTAAATAATTTGCTATATCATGTTGTTGGGTTTCTAGTCTAGAAATTAATGAGTACTTCTCCAAGGGAAATGCTCAAAGACAGATCTGATAGGCAATTTTTTAAAGCCATTTTAATAAATCAGAAAAAGGATCCAGTAACTGTATATGTTTCATCTATACAAAAAAACCTCATAAACTTTTCTCATATATATTGGATTTATTATATTTCTCCAAAGCAATTTGAAAAGCACTGAATTATACTGCCTTTCAGGTTCCAGAAGAACTTTCGTAATAAAAGGAGAAAGTTGCTGCTGAAATTCATTTTCTTATAGATTTATAGGAAAACTAAAAATTGCTTTGATGTCTTTTACATTCCCTTGCCAATTAAAAAAAAAAAAGAAAAAAAAGAACAAAAAAGATAAAAGAACTTCTATTAAATTTAACAACACTCTTCTCTCCCCCCACTTCAAACTTCATTTATCTTTTATGAGCCCTGGGCATCTTGCCATAATAAAACTGTGCATAATACTAGAGTGTTATAATAATTTAGTGGTTCTTCCTCTTTTCTACCCTAAATACTCACTGTGGCACTGACCCTGCCATTTAAGAACTTGGGTTGAATGGGTCAAAACTTTAAACACTACACCATGTAGTTCAATATTCAAAGCACTGAACTTGGACAATTAATGTACCCAATTTTCAGAGGGATTGCTAGCTCCACTTTCTGCTAACAGTGTTCCTTGAAGCTTAACTTTGCCTAAAAATAGTCACTGGGATATAAACCTTTTCAGGAGTTGCGAGAAGAAGTGAAAATATTAACATATATTAGAAAACATATAAACATGTTACACATCCTTGAATTCAATTGATTTTTTTTTTCCTATTGATTTCCATTGGGTGGTTTGCTGGGATAAAATTATTAATTTCCAGTGAATCAAATAACTTCTTATTATATCTCAATGAAGGTCTTATTTTTTTCAGTTTTCTGAAAATATAGAACTTTTTTGCCATTTAATCTTATTGTTTGTTAATTTAAAGGCATTCCATTGTCTCTGAGAAGTGGATCCAATGAAGCCAAAGACCAAATTGTTGTTGATTTTTATTAAGTTGAAGCAATATATTAAAGGGGAGGTTTTTTCTGGTTTTGTTTGGATTTTCTCTTAATGTAGACATCTGTAATGAAAAGACCTGTGTTAGAATATCTGTCCAGACCTCTTTTAAAAAAGCTTGAGAAAAAAATAGCCATTTGGAGTGTATGGCAGCACATGCAGCGATCCATAATAATGAGACAGCACACGCCTTGGTTTGCAAGGGTCGAGAGCCAGCCAGCAGCAGCAGCCTGTTTATTGTATTCCTTTTTTATAATAGGAACCCAGGTATTCAACTGGCTGGGTTCTACACCACCCCAGTGCAAAACACATAGCACAAGAACAATAACAACAGGTGCTTATTTCTATTGTTTTCGTATTTCCCATTAGGAAGAAGGATTTTTCTCATAAGAGCAAGCAGCAGGCTTCGGGCTGCCACAATTCCCCCTCTTTGTTTAAGAACCAAAAGGGAAGGTATTGCCTGCAGTCCTCTGCGGGTCCCTTGTGGAAGGGAAAACAACTCAGCATAAAGGGTCTGCTTGGCAATGGCCAGTTTCCAAACAGAGCCTAACTGAGTACCGATAAGGGGTCTGCTCAGTTGTGGCCGGTTACCGAAGAGAGCCCAAACCAGATGCTGATTTAAGGTGGACAGAGAGACTCTCCAGCAATACCATGGGTGATATATCTATCAAACCCAATTCTATATCACAGTTCTTTCAAAATTAGCTCTAAACGTAGCTTTTAAAGTCCTTGTTTTCTGACTCCATAATAAGGAACTTAAAGTTCAGTCTCTGCTTGTGGAAGGACCGTCTGCCTAACAGTCGATATCCTGGCTCTCATCAGAAGGATCATTCGGTTGATGTTCTGCCTCTGGAGCCGTGGGTCAGGGCGAACGCATCTTGCAGGCAGCCACCATACCCCAGTATCTGTGGAAACACAAGCATACCCACGGCCCCAAGCAACAAGATCATGCGAGCCTTCCCAGGTGTTAGTAAGTAGGTTCTGTACCCAGACCATCACCCAGGGCAAGTGTGTCTCACCTTATAACTGCAATGAGAGAAAATGGTTTGAGATAGCAGGATTATTTGAATTTGGAGGCACTGTAAGGTGATTAATGGTATACAAGACCTTTTCCAGTCAGTTCTGTGGGGTTTCTCCATGCATTCCCCCTTTTTGTTTATTCAAGACAGGCTTCAAAGCACCATAAGCGTGTCATCTGCTATGTAAGCAGAGACTCTGCTATGTAAGCAGAATCAGTGACCAAATTCAAAGGTACTTGAGAGAACCACTGAAAAGCCATGGCAACTGCCTGCAATTCAACCAGCTGGGCAGAGCCTGACTCCTGGCTCTTCAGCACCTGCCACTCAGATCCC